>DWDX01002668.1:0-14730 GCA_018245675.1 Agara michaeli
TTTTTTTTTTATGTTTGTCTTCTGTATGGATGATCGCAAGTAGCCATATCCACGTTAGATTTAGTGCTTCGCAAGGTACTTTAAAAACACCCAGCGACGGGAAAGCCGATCCCCTGCGGATCGGTATGATTGAGTTTATTTGAATCCTTCCGCAGTCACAGCAGAGAACGTGATGCTTGAGTGGCATGCAAAAAAATGCAATACCATTAACTTGTTTATTTACTCATTTTGAATATGAATAGAAAATACTGTCTTTAACATTTGGTAAATGTTAAATGTAAATCATAATAATTTGTGAATAATGGAGTAATAACAATAATATAATGGAGATTAAATTTTAAAATTATTCATTAAAGACCTACACAATCATTATATTGATTTATATTCATAAAACAAGAATGATGTTAACTCTATTATAGGTGTATTATGTACAACGTTTGTTATTAATTTGTGGAAATTATCAAGAAATGTGACAATCATTTTAAAATTTAATACCAATATTTTATCTTTCGTTTTCCTTCGCCTCCTTTCTAATAAGGAATATATATTCGATATGTAGCCGACATATGAGTTGATTACGACATTAATTAACTCATAGCAATACAGATAACAAATCATTAGGCGTGACGTCGGAACAGTGACAAAAATCCGTTTTGTGGATGGCTCCAGGTTGCTGTGCATCAGCAGCCACCTGTTGAACGAGCGGCGTCTGTGCCCTTGTGCGGTAACGTTAGCCGTGGCCGATCGATATCAATGACGTATAGCCTCATTCATAACTGGGGAGAGCACCCCTTCCCTCCACGTGCCCCCCTACGGGCCTCACACTACGGCTTTCTGTGACGGGTGGAGAATTCATGAATGGCGCGCACACAAACTGGTGGCTCGTATTACATTTTCATGTGTACGTCTTCTATTCGTGGTCTAAATAAGAGAGGGCTAAGTGAGCAGATATAATCAATGTTACGCAATCACCGAGACAAACTTGAAACAGTTCAGTCGTGTTTTGCTAATGATAGTTTGTCAAATGCTAATGTAACCATTTACCGTTAGTAGACATAGTGTATTCTTGAATATTACAATAGAAGGAAACTGATTTGTTGGGGCAAGGATTGTGTGTATTATTCAGTCGGGATTAAGTGTACAAAACGGTGCCATTATCGACAATGTGGTCGCGACGGTCGCACAGGAAGGAGATGTGGGCGCGCCTCGATTTGACACGCGCACTGTACTGCAATCAGAACGACTCGGCGTGTCACTGTGTAGTAGTTGCCAAGAAAGGTCAGATTTGTTTCGTTTTAACATTTTTATAGCATACTATGTAAAGTAAACGAAATGTCTAAGTAGGTCCTAATCGCACGCTCTCTAAAATAAAATAAAAAATCAACATTAGGGATAATTAATATGTGACAAGTGGATAGTGCGTTAAAGAAGATATTTTTTGTGAACTGATTAAAATTTTGTCACAATCGATTCAGTTTTGCTCAAGAATGATGTTTTTTTTCGAAGAATACGTTTATATTAAAAGATGATATGTAATTAGAATTAGTTTCACTGAAACCAATAAAATATTGCTGTGTCGAAATGAGCGAGGTCGAGACGAGATTAGACGCAAAGCATCAGCCACAGTCATGTTAATGCGCTGAAGTCGCCAAACGTTAATTTTATTAGCTATTTGTCACCAATAATATAATTCTAAAGGTATAAAACTCATGACTGACCTATAATGTATGGATTCAATGTTGACACATCTAGCAACAGTAACGAAGGTACCTACTAGGTTATTGAGCAATATGATACAAATATTTTTTATGTATTCAAAATTACAAGTATTAAGTCACCAACGTGCATCTTTGTTTAATAATTCAATTTAAAAAATATGTATAATCAATTACTTCAATGGTAGTGATTTGTAAACGCAATAACAAATTATGAGTTAAACGGGTTCACGCTGCGAGCCTCATAAAATGTAGTTTCATAAGTGCTAATATCTTTTGCAAGGACGATCAGCTCGATGCATCGCTGTGTGCGTGTCGTAGTAATCAGTGTTGCGCACTGCGCTGCGCACGCGCTGTTTATTTACGGCGGATTACGCGCGCAATCAAGTCTCGTCTCCAGAAAATAACTACCAATTCCGCGGAGACATCGTAACACGTTCAAACAATGTATCATTATTTTTTTCTTTAAGAGAGTTTTGTTATACTAGTATAGAACTAGTATAGAAGTTCCAATCGTTCGTACATATCACTTAAGTCAACGTAATTTAAACATAGATTGTTATTAGAAAATCACTGTACGTACCTTGCATCTACTTTGGTACCTTGTATTATATTTATATATATATGTGTGTGTGTGTGCGTGTTTATGACCTAATATAATATAATACACTAAGTTGTAATATAATGTAAAGCATCTGACAGTACCTAATCATAAGTTTAATTTTATTACAAGCAATGGTCTCCACTATAACGCGTTTTGTTCTAAAAATATACTGACCGGTGATGCCTGATTCACATCACGTAGATATTATGTGCGGTATGCTATTTTTCATTTTATTGTGTAAAACCTACGGAGACTTGTTAGTGAGCGTATTTTCATTCTATAGTTCGAAGTTCAGCATGTATGTATCTATTTATAATAAGAGTTCTACGTTATGTGCTACGACAAAAGTATAATAATTAGGCATGGTGAGATAGTAGCCAATACTTCTTCATAATTTAATTTACCTTTTTGACTGTATCGTTTATTATATATATTTATGAAAAGTTCACAGACAGATTCACATTACGGGCATGAAATCTTGTTCTGAACCTGAACTCAAGTTTGACTTGGCCCGACTTTTATAGGTCAAGTTGTGGGCGGCGTAGTGAAGTTCATGGGTCAATTTTCATTCGTGTATCGCCCCACGTGGTGCGACGTCTATTTCCCTCTAGAGCTTCATCATCATCAGCTTGATATTGTTGATACAATATCAAACTGATGATGATTCTCGATAGAAGGACATGCAACTGATGCTACAACAGCTGTGGATCCATTGTGTTCCTACCGTTTTCACGGGCATCGATTTGTCGTCATGCGGTCGTCGTTCCAGCCAGCTGTGTATTTCGCGATCGATGCGCTGTCCTTGAACTCTATCAACCGCGCACGCGCTCTGCCACGTCGGACGTCATGTCGTGGCCAGTTCCACGGTACGCGTTTCGGTTACCGCACCTCTCATCCCTACTTCCACCCCAACCCCCTAGCTGTTTCATTCATAGCGATCATTCTTGCGGCGACACCCCACTGGAGAGCACTTTGCCTCCAACTCTGCAATTTCAACATTGATTCGGACCCTTAAGAGACCATCCCCAAAAATTGACAATCATTTTAAGTACGTAATTACGTTAAAATACTTCGTTTGTTTGTTTAGAAACCAGGGTGTATTTAAATCGCCTTTGGTTGTAATAAAATTGTAACCGTATTTTGTCATCGTTATCATATCTTTAATGCATTTATTTGACATATATTGCATGTAATCAATAAAAAGAAATAATTATAACCCATTCCTACGCATGCGATCGGCGCCTGGATTTAAAATAAGTTACCGAACCGTTTCTCAAGTAGGTATGTATGTAAACCGTGTCTTTTGTACCCTGCGACTATTAAAAATGGATTTATGTTGTGGATAATATTTGGCGTCTTTTATATTATCATAAAGAGTGTGTGCATTGGGATGTAATAAGTAAGTTATTTCGGTCGATAAAGAGGTAAGTCCCGTAGTAAGTCGGTATTGAGAGGCTGGTCGAGCGCGCAGGGCCCGTATGAATGAACGTGCCGTGGGCGGCCGCAAGCAAACCCATTCATTCATTACTTTGGAGGCCAGTCCTCATGAATAATAACGTAACGAAATCTGTAACGCTAATTATAATACAGCTGCCTGATAACACGCACATCTCAAGTAACATGTTGTTCGTGACCTGTTAGAAGTGCATGTAAGCATTTTATTTTCTACATTCTAAATCGTAAGACATATGATGACTTGATATTTATTATACATACATATAAGAGATTGAGTATACGGGTACGTATTTTGATAATTTCGAAGTCGATAAAGGATAAAAAACAGTTAATTGATATAGCGATGAATAAATAAGTATTTATGTAGGTAAGTATTACTCAAATTTGAAAGTTAGATGGGGAATGTGTTAGCAGTGTAGGTGTAAGTGCGTATATCAACTGTTGCGTATATCCGCAATCCGTTCATGGACGAGGTTTAGTTGCTTAGTAAACGGAGCAGTTGGGCGTAGGAGTCAAGGTAAGGACTGCAGGTTTCAACTCGGCACAGATTAGAGGCATTGTCTCCGCCAACACACTGGCCCGTTGAAGCCTTCTGCCGCTGAATACCATACTTTTTGAGCATTTGACTCATCGCATGTGTTCTCTTTACATCTGTGTATTGCAGCATTTAACTGTGACATTGAATAGCATATTCTCTAATTCGTCAACACTGCCTGTATAACAATATTGTATGTTTGTATTGTGACAATTTAATTCATTGTGAATGTGGAAAAATATTGACATCTTAACAATGTGGAAGCAATCGTAAGATGCGGGCTAGGTTTATGTTACATTGTGTTTGGAAATCATTTCTGACAGGTATGAGAAGAATCAATGATTGAATCATCAATATTATCAACACTTTTATTGTTTTACTGTAGAACGCAAGTTTATTATTTTAAAGGGGCGGTTTAAGTCCCTAGTCTGCCCACTCTGGTCAAATGCGGATTGGTAGGTTTTTCGGTACTTGCTGTATTGGTTTTTAATCTGTATTTATATTATAAAGAGACAATATACATATGTGAGTGAGTAATCTTCTAAACATGATATAGGCTATATTTTATCTAAAACGTAAAACGTAAAAACAATAAGAATGGGGATTTGTAGAAAACATCATTATCTATAAAATTTTACGTGTTCCATATACCATACGTAAAAAAAAGCGTTAGCAGAGTCCATCACGGCTGCGAAAACTTTGATGATCACCGTACAACACCATTAATGAATGTTAGTTCATGTTACGTTTAAAATATGTTTAAAAGCGACATGTCACGTATGCAAAGAGTAAAGTAGGCACACGCATATTATTAACAGAGTGTATTTAACGTTGTATTACCAAGTGTTACATGTAAAAGCAATTAGTAGGAACTCATAGTTGCCGCAGAATCTAATGATCTAAGGATTTTATTGAAACGAGTAGTAACCAAAGCGGAACGAAATATATCGAATATACACATATATTGAATAGCTATGTAATATATAGAGATTATTCGCATTGATTTCGCTTGGTTGTATGTACATATATGTACTTACAGTATTTTTAAGGTATTTGCCACAGTACTAGTATTACACCTGTTTGCACTGCTAACTGGTAGTGTTTGTAATATCATTATCTGGCTTAAGGAGGTTGAAAAGCCTGATACGTTTAGTCTTGAGGCGTTTGGACTTAAGGTCTCCGAATCGAATATGGATCTGTGCGAAATCCATCCGAGCAGGTCACATTTTTTTTCTTATCTACTGTATTAATAGTGACAAATAAATGATACAAGTGAGTAAATGTATGTTTCTCAGATATAAGTGAAAAATTTGTGCAGTGTGTATTAGTCACAATTACCGAATACCGTAACTGAGATTGTGAAATTAATAACATGCCTACATATTTTTAAAACTACCAATCCAGTGAACAGAACAGGCCAGTTGTGCTGTCTGCACTGTTCATAAGCGTTTAGACGTATGCTCAGACACTCAGGACACTAATTAGATAAACGAGCAGAGTGTCGCGAGGTCCCGACCGCAATTACCAGCTGCACTGCTCCTCATAAATAATAAACGATATAGAACGCCACTCGTGCGTGAATCACGTTCAATATCGGTCAAATTCTTATGCTGAGTGAATTGTAGGTTTTCTTTCATTGAATTAAATGGTAGTGCTCAATATTTATTGTCTAAGAATTCTTCGTTAATGAGGGTTACACAGGGTATAAATGTTCGCTAATTTAAAAAAAACAGGCATTAGATGTTTTTGATAACAGTGTTGTTCCATAGAATATTGTTGTTCCATAGAACGCATATCTTGGAAGAACTGTATAGAAATAAATAATCTCTGTTCTATGGGATAAATTAAAAGTAGATCCTATTAATGCATCGGAAGCTTGGTATATTAATAGAATACAAGCTTTTCCCGTGGCTTGCTTCGAGCAGAAGCTGAATTTCGCAACAACTTATTATATATAAGCATTATTTTTTTGATTCACCAAGAGTCTGAATCTAAAATTTAAGGTGCCTCAATTCTAAGCCGACGACTTTTCATACAATATTTCAACGTCAATTTTATGAGCCTAGGAATAGGATTCGCAAAATTGCCGTCATAGTGCTCACTAATGCTTATGAGTATAAATAACCTCTTTGCAAAATTACAGGATTTCAGGTTCAGCGGTTTCCGGTGTGTGTTGATCTCTGGGTTAGTCAGACAGTTAGTCACTTTAATGTTTTATATAATATACTCTTCTGTTACATCTCAATAGTCATGTGTCACAAAACTGTTTAATCGACGGGAATCAAGTTATGCGTAGCAGCGTACTTCTATTGTTCTTTTGTCATTTTCTTTTTATAGTAAACTTCCTTTTCTATATTAGTATAATCTATTTTACTTAAGCTTTAAACGAGGATTCGTCTGTTACTAACTGTGCCAAGTGTGTTACATTTTACTGAATTACGATCAAACTACTAAGTAATTTTTATAAGACATTTTCTTTCAGTAGCAAAGTCGCAAGGTTCATTCTGAGCAGGCTCAGAATTCGAAAGATCACTATTCAAATTGTAACGTTATTTTTTTATGATACAACTTATGAAACAAATCTCATTCAGCATACACTTAGAATATTAGACAGTTGCCGTAATGTTTAATTTTGTCTCGTTTAAAAATTACGATGACTACAGTCACGTAGTTTTGTATTCTTACGAACAAACTACTAAGTGATGTTCAAGGAAACTTTGCACTCCTGATAGCGAGATCGGTCGTAAGTTAGTATTTTATGCTTACCAATCGTAAAATTTGTGTTGTAACTATAAACTTACTGTGAATTTGACGAACTGTTGACTCGCTTGAGTTTCTTAACACCTTATTACCGCACGCATTCGGCTAACAAGAGCACTAAACACTTTACCAAATGTGTAAAAGCTAAACTGTCGGTTTTACTGTTACTTACTGTTTACAAAGTTAAAAATATTTGTTGTTACACTATACTGTTTAAAATTTCTTAATTGCAGCAAATTATACATTTATACAGCTAAGAAAGCTAAAGTGGTATGGCTTTGAAAATGGTATTGAAAAAAAACATTGTAATAATTTTGTGAAAATTACTATACGCTATAATTACAAAAAGTTTAAAAAGACTCGTAGTACTTAAGCAAATGAGAAGGAATGATGAAAATGCACAATAATAGTATGCAAAACTTTTAAATAAAGCAATTAATCATATGCAGCAGCAAAGAGTCTTCGACACCGGCGTGTATGAATGAAGAGAGTGTACAATGTACAAGAAGCACGCCAGGTTTGCGAGTATAGAGATATTTGACACTCTGTACTTTTCGCTTACCTCGTTAGAAACCTGGCATGATGGTATGTTAATAAGTATTTAGTAAGATAGGCAAGCTAAATAACTTACTAACCTTTCAAATATCTCCATAACTAAACATATACGTATAATAAAACTGTAACAGGTTAGTGTCTGTACATAGAAGATATTTTTCTAAACTATTATTAGGGATCTGTATAAATGCAATAGAGGCCAAAAAATTTTTTTTTAATTTTTGTCTCTTCGTCTGTGCTTTTAGGAGTGCTAATATATCACAACCGACTAAGCCGATGTGAGAACGGTTTTCACTGAAATATTGTGGTAAGCTTAATTTAATATGTAGTGTTTCTATTAACTCAAACTCGTTCATGAATGAAAAAGTTATGGCAATTAAAATAATAACGTCTAATACCTATACAAAAAAATGAACAAGTTGATTTGGCTGAATAAATGGAATATATGTAGTTTTTAAAACTAAGAGGATTGAGAGTTTCTATGAACATAAATTAAAAAAAAAATACAGACGAATTGAGAACCTCCTCCTTTTTTGAAGTCGGTTTAAAATGGATATTTTCGGAGATATAGAGACTGCCAACATAAGTTGAACTTAGGTATTAAATTGCCGAGCATATTAAATAGGGTTCAGCTTAGGCTGGAAATATCGATCGAGCGCGAGTGTAACCACAGGGCCCAACTAGTTAATTCAAAAAATTGTTAATATATGCACAAAACATTGTTTAGACACTGAAGATTGATTGCATATAGTTAAGGACATTTACGACGTGGTTCATCATAGTCCACGACAAGGTCAGTTTGGCTTACAAGCTCAGTTTCGACTTGTTGGCCTTTTAAATTTCATGCGCTGTTTGAGTTTGACATATAATTTGTCCAGCGTTCATTGTCAGCGGTCAGGGCCTTGCTCTGCCCATCAATTAATGTATCCGCTTTTTTTTCTATTACGCTGTTTATCACATTAGTCTTCCTCGGCGACGAGTGACTCAAGGGGCACGCGCCTGAGACAATAATTAGCGTACTAATTGAATTAATGACTGGGATATGTTGACAATTAGGGAATAAAATATGTGTTTTCACCGGACACAGTGAATGTGTAACTTGATGTCAGTATTAAATGATCAATAATAATCAATACACTTTGAAATTTCTTTTCTTAACTGATGCTAACATATTTTGAGCTCTCGATAATTCTCTTCAAATATGACAGAAAATTAGCTTACGGTATCCCCATATTTTTAATTGTAAAGAACTCTCCGCCAACGTTTATTTTCATACGCTGCGGGCAATATTTAAAATAACTCTTTTTCGAATCTTTACAGCTTCAGCTACTGTAATATATTTTTAAATTATAATTAAACATAACTGTTGTTATAAATGTATCGTTTAAGTTATAAGTAAAATAGCTTATACTCGTAATATATGTATTAATAGTTAATCGTTTGTTCACACTAATTGTTGTAAGGAACACTCCGTTTGAATGATTATTTTATTTGATAAATCAATTGTGTAAGATATTATTAGGTATTTATAGTGTATTTGTCTGAATGTGGTTTCGGTATAAATATATATGTAGTTACGTTGTACTGTGTGACATCGTGTCGAGCGCATCTGTTTTAGAGTAGAAAAATGGGGCGATTGCATAAAACTCAAAATGACTCAAACTTTGGCTGACTTCCAATTTCACAACGGACACTATTAAATTTGTCGTTTTCTCGTAAATTTTAGGGATACACAACGAAATAAAATATAAATTGTGAATCGCGAACGATAAATATATCGTTAATATTATTGAGCGACACGGTCACTAGGTACCTATAATATTTCTGTTCAGACTACGAATCGCATGTCTTGCATTTTTATTACATCAAGTATCAGTGCTTTGTATCTGATCATTCATCATTGTTCTTTCTTGCTCTGCTTTTAACTGATTTGGCTTCGATGCTATTTATTTTCCTCTATCTCTCTGATTTATCTTTTATGGAGTTAAACCTTATCTGAAAATGAATTTTTTGCTCGCCCTTTATACGTAGTTGTCCAAATTAATGTTCATTAGACTTTTTGGCCCGCTTTTCTTTTGTTCTCCATTTTTCTTCTGCTACTTTCAAACCACCCCTTCCTTTTGAACTTCAGCGATTTAGTTTTAAGCAAAAAATTGATGTCGCCTAGAACTCTTTACTGCATTTGTTCATTGCGCATTATTGCGCTCTATCATGAAGTTAAATAGGGAGATTAGAAATACTTATGGGCATCATTTTCCTAAGCTAAAACAGGTGCAAGCTATACGGTGGCAGTCGGACATAATATTGTTCGTATAAATGTTAAAAGTGAAGTTTTCACGTAACAATAAGATATAGAGCAGTCAAGGCAGACGTCAGTTGTTTTCGTCACGTAATCAGGCCGGAGGACTTGTTGCGCTGTGGAATGCTACCGGAGATTACTTTATCTGATCTACACATTAATGCAGTACTATGTTGTTCATGTTTCCGTGTATAAGCCTTTACAATTTTTTATAGCATTGGGTATGCACATACGTTTAGTTAAGTAATTTAATAGTTATTAAATATTTAGGTAAATTTAATCTATTTGTGCGCTTTTTTAAAACGGAAAATCGTTACAATTGACGAAAACAAAAGCCGAGAAATTTTAAAACAAGTATGACTTTCACCTAAATTTTTTGAGGGACTCTATCTAGATTTATTTATTTGTATACGAAGATAAATAATTATATGTACTTACTATTGACAGATTGTAAAATGACAAGAAAATTCGATGCTGTCTTTAATTGCCACAAGCCGTTTTCCTATACGTTGCTTTAGTTCAGCATACATAAAGTACGTAATTTTACAAGTATCGTAGTAAGTTAGTTCCGTATATGGTTTAGCTCGTTTTATTGAAATATAAATTATAGTGAGTAAAAACAACGTTTTATTGCGCAGTCAATCGAGAGTATCGGAGTCAACTGAGTCAGCTGTAATCGATATGAAGTAATTGCGGAGTAGGTTCTCGTATCGGGTGAGACAATGATGTCGGACGGCCCGCCGTAGATCGTATCTTTCGCAGTTACATGCGTTTAAGTAATTGCGGGAACCGGCATTGTTAACCGGCCGACGCAAATTGGGCATTAGCGATAATTTATTGGCTTTTAAATTAACTCGCATTGTCGTACAGACTATTTGAATATTTAGCGTGTGGGCTCGATGGCCGGCGATGGTCCTTAATGATAGCAATTGTTCCCCATCATTGGGCTCGAAGTGCAGGTGCGCCTTCTGACGACTCTTGGGAAGCTTAAACTATTGCGTACAATGGAAATGAAAGTTTAAATTGTTTCATGATTGCAACAAATAGCTTAATATATCGTTCGGTACAAAACTGTTGTATAAATAGTCACTTATAATAGAATTTGCTTTTATGTACATACTACATATATGAACGAGTTAGAACCAATGTTGCAATTATTATTTCCTATTAAATACTCTATTCTAATCATGTCCTTACTTCACTGTAAGTTTGCTAAGATATCCGGTTCTAGATACATATCTCTATGTGAGACCAATATCTTCACGTATCACGTCTACTGACTTGTGCAAGTTTTTTGCCGTTGTTTAATGTTACGTGCTTCTAATACGACTAGCGCACCGGCTGAGTCATATTTGGACAACTAGCGGTGAAGATGCAAATCGTTTTGGTTGGCGGCACTGTTAGTGGCTGGCAATTGTCTGGTAAGGATTAGATTGTCAATTTATGTATGGTGACGTGAGACGGCGCGGATCGCCACAAAGGCACGTGCGTGCCCCGGAGTGGCACCGCGGATGCTCAAAGCGACTTCTTCAGCTATCGCGCATCTGGAAACATTCAGTGAGGTGTAATGGCCTCTCGTGTGGGCACCTCTGACGAACCGACTGTTCCAATGTGACGCTTCTGGCGTGGGATGCATCTCTCGACACGCATTGCTTACCAGAAGCCAGTACGTTACGTGACGTCTTTATCAATCGGAGTAGGCGCCACTTTTGGGCGCATCATTTTTTTGAAATCTGAATTATATTTTTAAAGTCCCACACATAAGATATTAGTTAATAAATGAATTTTAAAGCTCACGGGAATATACATGAAAGTTTTTAAACTGTCAAACTAAAAACATTCGTGAAAGGCGCTACAAAAACTCACACACTTTGAAAAATGTTATGGGAAACTCGAAGGAGTACAAGTTTTTCTTATCGCCAGAGTGAGTTAAATTTCATTTTGAAATTATACAATAATTTATCCAGCGGAAGAAGTACGTGTCGTACGTATGGAAGAAGGACAAGGTACAGAAGGAAATATCTAAAGAGGGACATGCGGAAATCGCACGCTCAGCAGTCCAAGATTACCAAATGGAAGGAATGACAGGTCAAACTTAGGGCCAGGCCCAGGAGTTGTTGAAGCTGTGTTGCTACTATTGAGGCTGTCCGTCCCATCTCGTTATGTTTTATTAATCATTATGTGTTATCACTACACCTAATGAACATCATACAACTACAACACTACAACAGGTGTTTAGTGCCTCTCAGACTAGGGCTGGTCGGAACAGAAGTAAGACGGAGGAAAATCATCACATCACTTTTCAAATTCATAAGTTCACACACCATGCCAGGTCCCTAACGGGGTAGGCAGAAAGCATAGAGCGTCAAATACATATATCTGTTCTTACAAACTTTTCTTCACTTTATGCATACATGCCGGTTTCGGAGATAACAAGATAATAAAATGTGTCATGTTGTAGTGTCTTTAGTCTGATTGAGTTCTACTCATTACATTGACATAGAAGCAGCTTGGAAAAAATCAACCCCGTGTTTTTCTATCATATAAGCTAACCTGGGTCCTAATAAGTTTTTACTTCACATAACTTGCTTAACAGATTTTTAAAATCTATAAAAATGCAGGGATAAAATTACGATAAAGTTAAATAGTAGTTAATATTTGTCGCTTAAGAAAAAGGTCCCTGACGCATTACTACTCTAAGGGCTGAGTAGGTATGAGTATATACTCGGAGTAGGTCGGTTATAGTATACACGTGAAATGCAAACTGTTATATTATAACGTAATTATTGCATAATTTTGGCGAACTCTTGCGAACCGTAGGTATACCTACATAACCTACCATTTCACACCTCACTGCCCTTTGGATCAAATTCTTCTGTGGACGTGTTTAGCTGTTGAACCCAGTTAATATCGGTTGATGATAGCCGCTAATTCTCAACAGAGCTCTTGAGTGCTGCATGAAATTTCCGAGAGCTGGGTCGGCCCCGGTTTTATCTTTGACCGATTCCTATAAGTATTGGAGTATGTATGCGTGGAGTATATTGTCGCATGAAATTTGATCCTAAAATAATAAGCAAATGTGTTAAATAATGAATATTTTTGAACATCTGTGACGAATCATTTCTGCTTACTGAAGTTATTCATTTCAACTTGGTGAGCATAGTCGGCGTCAACTGTAGCACCAACACGTTATGTACCTACCTAGATATATTTAGAAACGGCATATATTGGTATTACAGAGGAGATTTTAAAATTAATATTTATTTTCTTATCAAACGGTACATAAATCATTTTCTCTTTCATTTGAAAACGTACAAGTTCGTCTCATTATCACTCAAAGGAAACGCGTCAAGGGTATTACCGAGAAATGGAAAATAATTTTTTGCTTATTGAAAGATATAGGTACTTGAAACGTTTATGTCTGCGTTTGGAATTAATAGCTATTGATTTTTTTAACAAGTCGAGTTGGCCAATCGCTGCGAAGAGGTGCAGTAGACTCCGCCTCTTTTCAGACAACCCTCTGAAATTATTATTCCCTCTGTATGTTCTGCAATCATTAGATTTCTTTATACAATCAGAAGAATAGTGGTTGTCAATTTTTAGAGATGAAGCGGTGTTTATTTTATTTGTCAAAGAGATATAAGTGAATTGTTGTAGGGATAGTCATACAAATATGAGAAATAAATTCAGTCAACATATTATTTGAATAGCGGAGAATAATTTAGAAGTCGAGCTATAAATGACGAAAAAATTTAAAAGCCATTATTTGAGTTGGACATCATCATGAGATGTGGGTTCAGAATAGGCTCTTTGGCATTTCGCCGATGGATAAACTAAATTAGGCATATTCTTCTCACAATAACGTAAGAAGTATATTGTAGGGCTAAATAACTACCACGAGGAAAGTAATATATTGTAGTATAAAGTATATTGTAGGGCTAAAAACTACCACGAGGTAAGTAATATTAGTTAAAAACCCCGGCTGGAGTTCATTTTCTAATGTGACTTTCCCTTTTGGAAACGACATTGTACTGAAGCAAAGAAGGTATCACGAGTGTACTTTGGTACTCTGGCACTGACCTGGCTGAGGCTTGCTATTCTCGATCTAGTAATTCTAAGCAAAATGGCTAGTATTGACAAACCATGCGAATCCTGAAAAAGTGCTTTAGCCCAAAATTGTAGTAGATTTTCGAAGAGAAGTGGCTTCGTTTTTTTCTGACAGGCGATAGGAATTTGTTATACATAGCTGGCATAATTTTAAAGCTCTTTTCGAATTAAACTTGGTTGCGTAATCCATGCATCCAAGCCTTCTGGTGAACAGAAGGACGGCTGGTCTTTGAGCCATCATTTGTTCACCACTAGGGATAACCACCTTGGGTGATGTAGGTAGTTCGGTTACTATCATGTTGTCTTGGGCGCTCTGAGTACGTCCTGAGGTGTGTCTTTATAGAAATGTGTAATAATGTTTTTCGTCGCATGTAAAGTTATCAACATAATTACAAAGGTAATATTACAATTAAAACCTTTCAGTCAGAACACGTTTGATAGCCCAGAAAAACCTTGAAATGAATACTTTATATTGGCGCTCGCTTATATGACTATCAAAGCCGGAAGAACAAATCGGTTGTATTTACATCCAATGTTGTCGTATTCTTTCATACTTTTTTATAATACTTCATTTATTGCTTAAATTAACAAAGGTTGTGCCAATCATATCTATACTAATATTAGTGTTGAATAGACCATTTATCGAGGAAGGCTTTAGGCTATATAACATCACGCTGCAACTATTAGGAGCGAAGAAATA
>DWDX01002669.1:0-14729 GCA_018245675.1 Agara michaeli
ACATTTAGGGGGATGAAAAATAGATGTTGGCCGATTCTCATAGATACCGGATAAGCACAAAAAATTTCATCAAAATCAGTCAAGCCGTTTCGGAGGAGTATGGCAACTAAAACTGTGACACGAGAATTTTATATATTAGATAATAAAATCTAATAAAAAAACTACGTGGTGCGAAAACACTCACTTTATAATTGCACGTAAATTAGTGCCTAGTATGTTGGCTGTGGTCCATATTGTCGACGTTTGTAGAAAGTCTAATTATAACCACGGACGTTATCAAATATAATGATATAGCTACCTACCTATCGACTATTATTTATGATTAACAGTGATAGTCAATGTTCTAAAAATTTATAGTTTTATTAAGAGAATGATGAAGCGCAGATAATATCTAACAATATAAATTGTTGTCCAAAATAAATTTTATTAAGTACCATTACAAGAATTCATTAAGCCGGAAATGGGCGGATGTGTCAATTAAAATTCAACTGGCGATTGGCGAATCTTCTATATATTTTTGTTTGATTTATTCAGGTCACAATAATTAGTGAGTTACTGATACAGTATACTGTATCTATTGAAATAAAAAGTAAATGTTTTTTTGTTTGGTTATAGTCAGGGACTTGTCAGGTTATTAATGTGCTTTGAAGGTTAAAGTATTATATTATTTCCCGAATGTAATAGTACATGTTCCTAAAGTAATGTAATGCATTTGTATGTATGTATCTGATGTAATAGAATGCAGTTTTAGAGCACCCAACTATTTTAAAGTGAATATGCTTCAATAATGGTCTTGACGACTGCTATATCGTCGTAAGTAAATAGTCTATTCTGTCCGGTTAAAAAGGTGTTGAGGGCACCATATTAAACAATTCATTAAAGCGTGTGCTTTAATGAACGAAAAATAATGGTGTGTACCAAAGGAGTGATAGTAAGAAATACACAATAAGCCACAAAATCCCTACGCAACCCCAGGGATATTTTGAGGGATAGGTGTGAGGTCCGTAGCGGCTGACTTGTACTTTAGACTGACATGTCAACTTCTAAAATCACATACCGTACTCTTACTGATGGAGAGTTAACGACCTGGAACTGCGGCGCTATAATGAATTGGATTTTACTACCGTGAAGCGTGCAATCTTATGATATCAAGATATTGGTTAGTATTAAATTTGTTAGTATACATTAGTCCAGTTTAATAGTATTAGTAGGATCGGTCCTATTCGAACCTTATCACAGATCTGTCGTTATTCTGCAGGACTAAGATTGTCGCCCCTATTATACGAATCACAAACAGAATTAATTTATTTCATAAATATTAAACCCGTCGCTAAACCAAATTAGCGTCTCATAGCGACCACCATTTTTATAAAATCTGTTTTTTACTCGGCATCAACTTCGTAATGTCCTGTAAATAATTATATTCATGGTGATATTTTGACAACAATATACATATATGTATATATAGAATTGAACATAATTAAAAGACAGTTTTACGATAGTAAACAATACGGTAATCATAAGACATTCATAGTATAAATATGATGTATGTTTTACCTACGTTTAAGATGTAATGGAATCAATCACTACAATCATATTAGAGAAAAATCGAGTGAACAACTAATTTGAAATGAAGGAACAACCAATTTGGGACCGACAAGAATATATACAATACTTAGGTTTCCCTATAACGACGTTTGCAAAGCGTTTTACATACAAATAAAAATAAATGAATTATTTGGGCACGTATTTCGTATATCCTCTAGTAATATGTTGAAAACTGTATACAAATCTGTGTTTTATAAATCCAGTATATTATTATCAACACCGAACATTTTCCCGAGATTTTTAAGGGACCCTAAATTAGCATAATCTTCTTAAGACCAGGGCCTGCATAAACTGACAGTGTTATGTTATTTCACTGAGTGCTGTCTTTATTTTTTGGGAAAAATTAAATATTTCAATCCTTTGTGAAGCTTCTGAATATCCGTGTACATGTTTCATTTGCGTGTCTATGTTTTATATTACTGTATAAAGTATCAACATTTCAAATAGAGGTTATATAGTTTTAAAGTAAATATTAACTATGTGATTTACCTATATTTAAAGTTTAGGTTTAGATCGGAAGAAAAAGGATTTATATAGATATCGAAGAATTATACGTATCGTAGTGAAGTGTTTGGCGTCCATTAGGGTCTGAAATGTGGGACGTATTTAATTTTCATGTTGTCATTTCATGGCCAGTTCGGCGTACGCTTTTTCTGTTTCCGTTCGTGGCAGCACTGAATCCTATTTTTATTTTTGTTGGTATTTCAAGGAAACTTTGCGGGAATAGTAATTTAAGAGAAATCGTAACAGTTTTTTTTCCAATGAATTAGAACCGCCGTTTAATTTACATTAATGTCTGAGCATTTTACGATTACAACATCTATTTATTTATACGAAAATATGAGTTTTCTTTGTAACTGGCTCATCAGTAGAACTTGTAAATATTTAGTCTTGTTATTTGAAGTGTCGCCGACAGTTTGAAAGGAAATCTGAAGAAACGGTCGACGTTTAAAAATAATTATGATCATTTTCTTTCGTGACTGGTCTTTTGGTCTTGTGGTGAGAGCCCTTGACTTCTAAATAGGAGGTCATGTGTTTGATTGCCACTCATGATAAACATTTGTGTAATAAGTACATTTGTTCAAGCTGTGTACGGGTTTTATAAGAATACCTTCATAAATGTTATATAGTATATATACATATACATAATGCATAGTATATATACATATGAGCTGTCCAGCTATCGTAACATAGGTCTATTTAAGTGCCCAATTTCAAAGGACATAACTGTGCGTGGAATTGTCCCAATTTCTGTTATTAATATATATTCGGCAATATGTATCATATTAAATGTATCATATATACAATTCATGTAAATATAATGTAACTCATTAAACTTTCTGATCTAATTGATTTTCAAATGCACTCGTTTCCTGTATAAAGAATGATAACGATTGCTTCGGATGAAGGATAGGTAATGCGGGTAATGCCTCAACAATTTCAGAAATACAATTAGTGTAGGCAGTGCTGCAAAATGGGTCTCAAATGTTGCCAATTTCATGCTAAGTGACTTAACATTGAATATTAAATGGAAATGTCACAAAATGGTTTTGACCTCTTAATTGGAGTAGGCGTACTTTCTGTCTGGCACATGTCCACGACACACTTACAGTTTTTCCTATTTTCTTTATGTTAAAGGTTGTCAAGCGGGTCATTGGATACTAGGACGGTATATGTTAATATAACGACATTACTAACCATGAATGGCCTGGAAAGCTCATTTCTTTTACATGTTCATGACAGGGTCGAAGTTTGGTGATTAATTGTCTTGGATGCAGCAGCATTTTATTAATTGTTTCTTACTAAAACATAATTTAATTGTTGTCTGCGTATACAATATAAAAATTTAATTACATTGGGTGTTCTAGGGATGTGACAGTTAGCTTTCTAAGCATTACAGCATACAAACAGGCATACCTTAAAGATGGTAAGAGTCGATGATAAAGACAAATTGTCTGAAAACTTGAAATTTAATTTTTACATTTACGTAGCTTTTTAACATACCAACAGATGATAACATGATTCCTTTTGTGTGTGTTTATTTAAGAAATGTTCTTACGATGCGTATTATACAGACAATGTTGTTATGTATTTAATAAAGTGCTGGGAAAGTTAGTAAAAGCATACAGTAATGTGTTAACTCCAGCGCCCCACACAAACTTCGTTATTACGCATTTGACAAAAGTTAAATTAAGGGACAAATCTTTTTGACGTGTAGTTAAGTGGTGCAGTAGAGACTTTCGTAATAGGAATAATATCTTTAAGCATAACGACAATAAACGGAAAGACAAAATAAAGATTGGGAGGTGGTAGAACATGTGTATGGTTCGCTGGGGAAGAACCATTCTGTGTTTCAGTCTGAAAGGCGTAGATGCCGAACCATATGCACACTAGAGGCGACCATGTAACTCCTCAAGTTCGGATAGTAATAGTAATATTAACTGCACCTATACTAACAAGTACTAACTGGACTAATTACTAACAGTATATTTCCTCCAGTGCTGTTACTTACGAATACTACCAACGAATTCTTATTAAAACCTATTAGATATTAAATGAACTAATATTTCCTACGTTCCTACTGCCCTACACTCATTTGATTGCATCTGCAATCAAACATCTGTCCACGAGCGGTATGTAATGTATTATAGTTTCTGGTATTATTACCTGCACACTGCAGAGTTTTCGATAATGTTCTCTAAGGTTTGTGAAGTTTGGCGATGTCAACTTGGCAGTATATGGCCTTAAATCAATTCATTATAATAAGAGACCCGTGCTTAGCTGTGACACAATAATGTGGTTGTTAAAAAATATATAGAGCCTAATTTATGTTGTCTGTAAAACAAACAAATACTAAATGAAAAGGCAAAAGTTTTGATAAAAAAAATTGAAGCTTTGTTCCCATCTTGAGAATTTAAAACTATAATTACGACATTTATATTTAGGTCACGTATTACGGCGTCTGCGGTACAAACCGCTACGTCCGCTGGTAATTTGTAAACTTCGACTCGGCAAACTCGGCGACTCCGCCAACGGGAGGTATTTGCTTTTGTTTGCAACTGTCGTAAGAAGATTTATTCAAGCAATATTTCTAAAACAAAAATGAATGGTATTGTTAAAGTGTATTTGTATATATAGAGGTAGGCGTTGATGAAAGTTACAGAATCGGTTGAATCCTTATCTGTTCTGTTTTCTTTTATCGCGGGGCAATAAACTATTTTTCGCTGTGTTCCATATAAACATATTCGAGAGCAGATGAAGACCACCCAGGGGTTTTTAGTTGGTAAAAATCCCTTTATCCCGGTGCCTCTTCCAAGACATCGCTATACCTTTTAAAGGTTTCCCCCACCCGCCATTGCCGCCCGCCACCAAAAAAAGGAGTAAACACAAACTGTTAAGGAGTTATGTATTTCTATTTCAATGTACAAACAAGTTCTGAGAATGTGCTAGGTACGTTAAATTGATTAATGTACGTTTTTAAATGAAAACATAAATGTTTACATTCCGATATCGCAGACATTTAAACAATCATTGGCAGTATCGACAAGAATCGTAAAGCTACTCATGAGAACTTCTGCTATTTCAATCTTAATCTCATGCCGTGACGTTTATGTGTGATATTTTCTTTTTAAAGATACATATCTGCCGCAAATATTTATATACGTTTTTGTTGTTGTAAGTAACGGAAGGTGCAGGATGACATATTCATCTTTCTCGGGATTAGACCATAATATAGGGGCGCTGAGTTAAGACGAAACAGGTGCGGTCCAATTTGGGATCCCAAGAATCGCCGAAGCAGGCGCCAGGAGAGCTTCTAATGCGATATGTATTCCAAAGAACCATTGACACCTCTTGAAGAATTTCCTTGTCTTGTTCAGTAAGTATACTTTTAGGTGATAAGTTTGTGCATCGATTGACAAAAATAATTAGCCTTACTTAGATAAGCAATAGGCATACCGACCTTCAGCCTATGCTAAATTAGCCAACAAAAACAGTATTGAGTATATATACATTGTTTATCGCAATCCAAAGAAACAAGCTATACTACATATGATTGTGTCAGATTTTTGTAACCTAGCTATGACTAACTAATTACAATTGTGAGTTCACGTCAATATCAATCGTCTTGTACACAGTTTTAATTTAAATAGATCTATTCTTATAACAAATGAATGAGTCCGCTGAATGACACACCGATTTAAGATTGAAGTTAGTAGGTACTTACATTTGATCTACTTTTGAAATCTATTCATGGCATTTTATTTGTTAGGTGGTGAATTGTACATACCTTTGATTACATAGTTATATGTGATCAATTAATAACGCAATTTTATTTGACCATACCTATACCAAACAGTTAAATCGTTTTTCAAGTAGTATTTCTTGGTCGTAAGGGAGTTAGGATATTATTACTGACATACCGACACCGGCCACCTTGTAAAGCGATGATTATAACTCGACTGACAATGAATGACTATTATTTTCACAAGTTTTTGATACAAAAAGGCAGTAAAGGAATAAATTCGTCCCTTCGCGAGTCAAGATACTTTTATTAAATTTAAGTTTGAACAATGAACAGCATTCCTATTTTTTGTATATTCACAGCATTGGGAATTAATTAATATTTTGATATGAAACGAGATTTATTTTATGTGAAACGTTGATTTGCCATGTTTCTAAATATTTACTTAGATCTTTACGCTTAATGCTCACGGTACGGAAACTCGTTGATTCCTTCCATTAAGATTAAACAATTATATAAGTGATCAAAGAACGGATGCAGGGAGCTGTAACACCGTTAAACTTCTGTAGTTCTTACCACATTTAGACTCTTGTTGCATTCGGATGGAAAGCAGTTTCGGGAATCGCTTGCTGCTTCTATAAAGATAGCCGCCAATCGATCGGAATTGATTGTGGCCAGGTCATGTGCTTATATTTGGTAGCTGGTAGAATATGTATACAGTTCGTCCAGGAAAGTACCATCGCTGCACCCATTTTATGTGTAGGTAATCTTTTGTATTTTTTAAATATCAAAATAAAAAAAAGGCTTACGTATGCGCTAAATTGCAATGTTTAGTTCTTAAGTATTCTATAAAACTACTACGGAGACTGAAATTTTTCCCTCAGAACGAGCACACTTACGGTGCAAAATGGGGGGGTAATTGTTACCACGCCGCTTTTATTGTTCGTGCCTTTGACATATTTTCTTAGTATTTATTAAGCCTTTTCATTCTAACTTATATATCACGCTAAAATGCTTACTAAAATATTAGTAATAAATTACATTCGGAGTAGGCATTTAAACTGTACTTTATTTGAAATATAATTTTTTCACACTCTTTTATTTCCTAATTACAAAAGTTATATTGCAGTGTGATAATAGAAATATGGATATGACGGCACCGTTAGTTCGTGGCCAGTGCTTTGTAGCTCTTATAGTTCGAGTCTCCTCGAGAAGCGTCTAAAATATAAGAGCTCTTGGCATGCTAATAGTTTTAAGTACTATTTTTGGTCAAGCTCTACTTGAGTTTAACATTTGAATTAAAACTTTAGTTATTGGAACATGGTTCAAATAAACAGCTAAATTAATTTAGACCCCTTATACTGAAGTGAAAAAGTTACTCACATACATACATACACACAGGTGAAGTTAATATAAAGTGTGTAAAAATGCATTTTTATTTTCCGAACAGATATATCGTTGTGCTCTTAGATGTATGTGATGATGCCTCTTTGTAATGTAAAAGACTGATCCTGACTCCTTTAATATTTAAATCGGAATTTGTGATAAAACGCACGCATGTTTGTCTTCACTACATAGTATAAAACAAAGACGCTTTCTCTGTCCCTATTTCCCTATGTATGCTTAAATCTTTGAAACTACGCAACGGTTTTCGATGCGGTTTTTTTAATAGATAGAGTGATTGAAGAGGAAAGTTTATATGTATAATAACATTTGTATAACAATATATGCGCGGGATGAAGTCGTCGGGCAAAAGCTAGTATGTAATACATTTCAAAATGTGGTTTCAGGATTTTATTTTAATATTTTGAAACATAATTTACATACAAATTTATAGGATCTATATTAAAACGGGTTGATTTGGAGAAAATGTCATTGGCACTATGTCCGCCATTTATAAACAACGATAATAAATAAATACATATATTAAATAATAGTAGCGAAGTACAAAGGAATTGGATCACAAACAGATTATAATTAAATGGCAATATGCCATTTCTCTATAGCACTGTGTTTGGGAAGACGTCTAAACACGTCTTGGTTCTTATTACCGGACGAAGCCAAAACTAGGGTTATGATTTCAGCCAGTAGGTATGTAGGTATGCATGTAACTGTATTTGTTCCCGCATATCTTCTAAACTACTTATAATAATTGGACCAATATAGTATCGTTAAAAGCGTCTTGATCGTCCGCTGGTTAAGTGACGTTACATAAGGACACTTTATTGTATTTGGTAACTTTATTATGTAGATATACCGACGTATCTAAGGTGATTTTTAACTCGAGGCTTCTAGAAATGTCCTCAGATTAAGTTAAAAACCACCATTGTCTCTATAGATTAACATAATGCATTAATATTCCTATGTTTATGGCCTGGTATATTATTAGGAGTTATTAAGAGTAAATTGAATAGCGCCTACATCACTTACCGGTTCGTGGCTGCGACAAACTAGTGGATACTGAATAATATAATGCTCCATTAATTAATTTGATCCTAACAATACCAGCCTTGGTGGTACAAAATAATATTGTACTATTTATTGACAAATGTAAATCAGTAATAATGTACCAAATGACATGTAACATCAAAATGTTAAATTTTTAAATGTTACTTTTATAATATCCCACTTGTTCTGATATATCAATTAAGATATAAAATGTAAGTGATGTCACACGTAGTCATTAAATAATATCGCTCCAATTTATATATTCAACAACAAATTATTGTATCATGTTTCGTACGATATGTTAGTAAAGAGAACAAAACGATTTTCAATAAATAAATGTTTTTAAAGATTCGATTGCAAGCCAATTTTAACATGCCTCGAATTAATTATTTCGTTATTTAATTACCCTGCTCAATGAATCGAAGAACGAGTGATAATTTATATGGTGAATGAATTGTTATGCCTTTTATTGAATTGTATGATTTTTCATCTCTGCATTACGTAAACGTTATGTGAAAAGTCATATAAATATGTATGTACTCGTAAGTATAGTTCAAATCTACGCAACGCCTTCAGTTCTTCAAGTGTATTGCAATGGAATTGCAACCTAAGATTTTAATACAAAACTGTTTACACCTCGCGTGGCTTAAGTCTTGCGTGGCTCGATCTACTGTCAGAGGGAGAACAATATTTGGATTTGAATAACAATTTATTTGCACACGAAAAATAAATGAACGGCTTGTGAAGCGAACCTTAACGTTAGGAGCGTGAGTAAAGCCTTTTAGCAAAAATGAGGCCACGATCTGTTTCCATTTGAAATATTTTCTTATGGTTGTTTCTGTATTATGAAACATGTTCCTGTTTAAAAATGACTTACCTATCATTATTATTTGCTATTATTTCTTATAATCAATAGGTTTTGTTATGTTAATTGATTTTCAATAAAACGCTTTTTTTTAAGTATTGAAACAAACATAAGTCAATTAAACTGACTAATAATTGTCCTATTCTACGAGTCCGACAACTATTTTGAAAATAAGTGCGTAGGTGAGGTAAGTAGCAAATTATTGGGACTGAAAAGTTGTGATATGCGTATAGGTAAGGGTCCTGCGTCTCAAACAAGAGCCGTGTACTGCCTGTGCATTTTGAATATTTATGAGGGTAACTAGGTAGTGTAAATCAAAGTTGAATATGTGTCAAGGCCGACCCTATCGTAGGCACATTAGTGAAGCGGTCGACGCGAATTCGCCCGCGGTGCCAATTTACATTGGAGTGCTCAAGCGGAGGTACCTACACGACAATTCTTATTCAATTAATGATATTTATTCAAAACAGTGCGAGAAACATTTGCATGTAAAGGAGGGATCTACTCATTTGAATACATAATTTTATTTGGTACAATTAATTATAGAATACTTTTGCGCGTTATATATTGTTTCATTTTGCTTGTATATAAAATGTTTTAAAAAACATGTAAGTATTATAAAATGCTGGCAGTTTATTTGAACGCCTCCATATTATTATTTTTTATAAAACTTTTCATAAATGTATTGGCAAGGTAACGTCCAAATAAATATGAATCTAGCTATAGCCGCAGAATTATTTCAAAAGACGCTAATGAAAATTACATGTAACAATTTTGTACGTACACACCGTAATTCAGCTGACTATAGTCCATAGGGAGCTGATCGCTTCGCTTGCTCGATTTTTTCTCTTACAAATTTATATTGCCTCATAAGAGCCAGTAGAATAACGTTCATTTCGTTGCCTATTTCGTGTGTATCTAATATAGTGGAATATTTTAAATTATGATGACTCTACGAGTCGCAATATACAATACATAATATGTAGACTCAGTTACAGTTTGACATAGCTCTACATTGAATTTCAAGACGATAGTTTGACTCTAAAAGCTGACTCTATATGTTGCGTTGATTTCGTGTATTCATGGCTAGTCGTGTTTTATCTAAATCGTAAATGACTACAAAAACAATTATGTTTGGCAAATACAATGAAATGTAGCATGGATCAACGCTTTTGTGTTTAGAGACGTGATAAACAATAAATAAAACGACCTATATTTTGTTATAGTGTTTGTTACAATTAACCTAAATTTGATTTTTAGAAAATTTTAAAATACATATTTCATAAAAAAATATTTTATCATTCGACCGGCACAATGCATTTTGATCGATCGATTATATCAAACTTAAAACGGCCATTGTTTTAATGATAGTGCAATTTCTAATAATCGCTTTTAACCACATTACACACTATGGAGTTATGCATTTATTGAAGAACGAGGAAAGATAATGTAGTGTGGATAAACATTTTTCCCTTCCAAGTTAAGGTCTTCTAAAAATTTCATCTCGTACGTAAACAACTTTAAACACTTCTTAAATTAAAAGCTGTTAAATGTATCTAAACCTCGTCGGAAAAGTAGTGAAACTGAATTTAAATACCAAACGATAAGGCCTCGTCCCCAGCGTCTGCATCCAGCAGGTGCTGAATAATTTACTGAGCTCCACTTTGAAGGGGGAGCCTTTAGATGAGCAGACATCATGTTTATTCTTTGCTATAGGGATCACAGCGAATTCAGAACCATATAATTTATGGTGGATTAATTTTCCATGACGACTTTCAACAAGTAGCACGTTTAAGCTTAGTAGCTTTTACGCGAAGTCGCAAATTGCCTGTCGCGTGTCGAAGTGGTAAATGTTCACTTGTATTTTTGTTTGTTATAAAAAATCTTTTGTACCTACTTGTACAAGTATAAAAGTTGTTTTATACAATTTTAGTATAAGTGTTTTCAAATCTTCCAATGGTCACCTCATTTAATCGTGAGATATTGAGGTTTTATCGGAAGCTTTATAATTTGGTGAAAAACTTATTTTCTGATAAAACTGTTAAATACTCGTAGGTCTTATCGTATTATTTAGTTGTAATTCGTTATTGATGCAATAAATTATGTAAGTAGTTTCACCGTAGGTATTTATCTTATAATATTTATTAATATTAATTTTGAGATACAATAGACTCCAACGGACATAATACTTTCCGATAGAGTGCGGTGTATTTGCTGTTATAATCGACCCACTTTTTCCATGTACTCGTACATTAGGTTATTGCGTGATCCTCAATGAAACGAATAATACCTAATTATAATGGTCTTCAATTTATTTATTTATTTTTTATTTAGACACTATCTCATTAATGTAAAACAGTTATAATGTTAAGGGTTGAAGTTTTACCCAAATTGTTCATTCAATGAATTCGACCAATGACGGATTGAAAGCAAGGTTACCAATGCGTAAAATTTACAAAGTTTCACGCATTCAAAAAGTTGCCGTTCTTTATTTGTTGGCACAAGGACTACTGTATGCAATAAGTATAATTTGTCGTGAAGATATGTATACTTTTATGTACCAATGCTGTGTGAATTATGTGCTTAGTATCTAAGGGTAGGGTATATGTTGCGTAGAGATAGAACAGAAGAATGCGCTGTGAATCACGTATCTACTGCAGACAGTCGTCCCTGGCGTGCTTAAACGCATGAACGCAATTTGCATCAGGCTTTATACGTCCTAGTATGTTCCTTACGAGACTTTTGTGAAATGATTTATGGACCTAAATTAGATAGCTCTGGAACCAATGTTCCATTGCAAGAACCGTCACTTTCCTCTACACTTAGTAGTCTACAATCTGCAACATAACAAACACCTAATAGTCGGGTATTCAAACTGACGTTCCCGTAAATATATTGAAAATATTTGTTTACATGTTTCCTTAATAAAAAGAAAGACAAGTGCCTTTAAATATTTAAGCTAGCTTATAATAAATCTGTAGGAAAAGTAAACGGTACTTACACAGTAAAACGAAGAGGAATTTTTCCTAGCGACGTTTCATTTACTTTGAAACATAACTAAAATGTCTACGCAGTGTACGGTCAATGTAGCGACGAAATGAATATAAATAGCTGTTCCACAGGTATGTGCTCAGCGACGGCTTGTATTAACCGGGGCAACGATCCCTCTGCTCCTCAAATATGGGCTGCGGGTAATGTTGTGATAACGTTATTAAGGGCTTACGAGCGTCAACTTGTTACTTCATCCAAAAACTGATTTAGTACCTATTACTCCTACTAGTAGTATCCTGATGCTTTTAAGGTTATTTTACACAAAATTGCGTTTCAAGGCTTATAGTCCTCTACTACTATTGGCCAGTCAAGTATAGTATCGTTTAAGACAAAATGTTCGAAATACACATCAAAATGAAACAAAATGTACTTTTTTTTTTAAATTTATTGTAAGGACTTTGTCGCTGAGCGACCGACCATATCATATTCAAACTCAAACAAATTATAACAAAAAACATTCTTATGCACGAATAAACATAATGAAAATCTTTGCCTTTCCATAAATAATATGTTGACTTACTGGATTTGCTGATATGTTCAGCTGTGAAAAATTAACACGGATCAAATAGTTTAAAATAAAATTTTAGAACAAAGCCTACTTATCCTAGCTACATATTTCAAAGTGATCGACCTGCCCGGGTAAAGAGGAAGTCTTCGAGGCCCGCAAACCTCACGTGCGCCATTAATGTAGCATGTAGAAGGAGATAGTAAGTAAAGTGATGCCAAAATGTGCGGTGGGTCATTGACTTTAAAGTGATGTTAATTTTTAATCTAACTATTTTAGTGATTTAAACCGTAGTGTTGCTTCTATTAACGAGTAAGCACACAAGGTATTGCAAATAATGTCTACAGTTGAAGTAAACTGTGTCTCCTTATACCTATATACCTATTAATTATAATTGTAATCATGTAATCATGTAGAATAACCAACTGAATGAAGAAAACTAACTAAAGTTAAGTGAAAAGCCAATTTTAATCCATTATAATAATGACAATGGTGAAACAGACATACTTAGATTTAAATGTTACATACTTTGTATTTTAATATATTGGAAAAAATGTTATATAAAAACGAAAATCAAAATGATTATATAAGTGTATTTAAAAAGTCAATAGTATTGTGGCTTCAGCCGTGGGTCATCATATAATGACCTAACGAATTATTTTCTATGAAATTTTAGTTCTGTACGAGAACGTAGCATCTACAAACAGACACAAACTCATTATGAACTATATTTTGTATGCATGGCACGTTTTTTCCATTTTATGACAAAGGGTTATGTTTTAACTTTTCTTGACGTTTCGCTACTTGTTATGGGTATACGTACGTGTGCACGCGACCTAAATGGAAACGACTTGGGAATTTATACGAAGGTTCAGAGTATCTACACAAACTTGGAGATATAGGGCACTTATGACTGCATAACCTGATCGCATGCCACTTTATTTCTAATGTACATGTATGTTTATTAACATAACATAAAATTGATTATCATTAAAACTACTACATTAATATGACTAATAATCGTATCAATCGTATATATATATATATATATATATATATATAGGATAATATACATATTTATGTGTATACACATTTATATTGATTAAGCGAGACTTTCACATCGACACAAAGTTAGAATTGTAGCACAGTTAAATGAATGCAGATTAATTACTCAAGCATCAATATCTATTAGTCACGTCCGTGGAAGGCACTGCGTAGTGTTTCCAATCAAAACAGAGCTCTAATTGATAACCAGAAATGCCCTAAAGACAGATGCTATCGGCAATGTGTGACACGAACACGGCCGCTACGTCTGGGCGGGTACGGGGCCGGCCAACTTGGCAAGAGTCGTGCTTGGTTAATTTTATCGATTTATTGTATCCAATTGCCTTCTTCGCTCGCCTTTGGCTCTAACTGACATTTCCGCTATTGTTTTTTTTACGCGTCAATTGGAACAGATACTGTTTTATCAAATGTATTGAATTTTCTGCCTTAAATAAAATTAATAGTTATTTTGTTCGTTTTGTATTATGTATTCATACGTATGAAGCTTACAATGGTAATTCATAAAATAAGAAAGAATACTCTCAGATTACAACGTCGTCGTTACGTCGTTAGAATGCTAAGATTAGGGCACTGAGTTTTTTTCACGAATGATTCGTTTACGTGGCGATGTACCTACTACCTTGTAAATTTCCATCCGGACTTATATCGCTAGAGAAAATGTCGATAACACTCTCAATGTGTTGCCAGTAACCCTAAAAGCTTGTTCGGATTCAGTACCTCATGATGTTCCTATTTTTGTGCGTTTAAGATAGTCCACATTCCTATACGTAACGTAACATCACGCCTATAATCCCCTAAGGGGCAGGCAGAGGAGTGTAGTACACCCCCACATTTCACCAGTTACGTTTAAGTCCCAGAATGGAATAGGCGGTGAGCCCATTGCCATGCACCGGGCACACCGTCCAGACTCTGAGTCACTACTGGAAATTCTAAATTTCCAACAG
>DWDX01002670.1:0-14729 GCA_018245675.1 Agara michaeli
CTTTAATAAAAAGTTAACACGCAAAAAAATATTACTTGGGTTTGAGTTTTTGGTGATTAAATTTGCTATTAAACTTGTAACACTTTAGTGGATATCTATAAAACTTTGTATTAGATTATTTACTATTTAAAAATAAGATATGATAACCAACAGCATTATTATAATGTATAACAAAGTACTTTACAAAAATGCGCCATGCGATCATGCATGTATAATTTTAATTTCGCTTGATGTTACCTACTATTTCATTGCTTTGAAAGTGTGTGTACGGCTGTTGTAAGTTTCAGTGTTTTCATAAGCAGACGGCGTATTGTTTCCGACGTTAGCTCTTGATATCAACTACGTCGCAACGCAGTGCGGATCCAATCAGCACGAGTGTTATTCAGGGCCTATCCAATCGAACATTAAAATTGATGTGCCCCCGGTAGAGTTCGTTTGTACACTCAATATAATTGTAGCGGAACTAAAATAGACATATATATGTATATGTATGAGAGATTTTGATGACCGCTTAAAGAAATGATTGTGAAAAAAATACAGCACCGATATGGTAATTCAATAAATTAATATTATTATACCAATTACATTAATATTGTGAGTCTGGAAATGTTACTTACGTTACGGGGATAATCTACTTTTACTTATTGTACCATAACGCTGGATCCTAACGGAGTAGGCAATGACCACCGAATGGCAAACACCTTTATTCCTAGTGCCGTGCTTCTTCTTCATTCATCATTCTCTTCATACTTACACGCCAGTTTCGAGATTCGATTATCAGATGGTATTTTGTCTTTTTGGTTTAACACCTCTTTGGTCAATATAAATTCTTAGTCTATCTCAGCGCCTGCATCCATCAGCATTCCCATTGTAGTTTAAATATGTTTTGTCAATCTTTCACCATAATTCTTTTGAATTTAAAGAAAAATAAAATCACCATCGTTTTCTAATATCTAAAGACATCGTGACCGCAACGAACAAATCTGAAACTCCTATTTATTGTAAGCGCCCTCCGATTTTATGCCTCGTCATTATTTTTACGGGCTATAATCCTACGCCGATATTTCATTAAGAAACCTTCAGCCATGAACTCGTAAAAAAATCGTGCTCCAATTCGTTCCGCTTCGACCTTATTCCTTTGCAATACGGACTTTTCCACGTTAATAATAACCACATCGTAACAATAAAGGCGATTATTTCCGAATCGAATCGAGCGATCAACTGTAAAGACGCGAAAAACAATTTTAGCGTTTAGACAAAACAAAATTGACGAGAAATGCAGTTGCTACGACCATTTCATAAATATACGTAGCGAGATTCCGTGCGAGCGTGCGGCTGTTGTGTGACTATGTGCGTAACTTTGTGTGCGGCTATGTGTGTGACTATGTGTGTTGAGTTTCAATGGCGACACACGACGGTTAGTTGAGTTGAACGCATCTGTATAGTCCATCTGTCGGAGTAATTTGAATCGGTGTTACATTTGCCTTCGCATTGCCATTGATTTTACTCGCGACTCCTTTGTTCATTTACTGTTGTGAAATACCTATACATAAATACCTGTTAAGCAGCATTAACATCGTCATTTTTACCAGGGAGTATGTGAGTATATTTGATTTTATCCTGTTTTCATTAATATAATTACAACAAGGGTGAATAGACTTCTAGACATGTGTGATCCTCCTTAGGACGCATTTTTAATTCCCACCGAAGGAAATGTAGCACAGTTTACTATATTGTGTATTATTATTTTAAAGCTCTCATATAGAATAGAATATGTTACATAGGTCACATCTCTTATTTTAATAATGAACTGTTGGAGGGAGCTCGTAATAATTGTAAGCATTATATTTGTTTCTTGACGGGGTTTTCAAAAAGAAACCTCATGTACCTAATCGTAGTGGCTCTTGATTAATAGTAATGCTTATTCCTAATATAAATCTCTCTGTAAGAGATATTCTAATGTAAAAGTGATTTTAATTACAAAAAGATATATTGTCTAATCTTTTACATAGGACTTGCTGGGGTTGTGTAACAGTAATATACTCGTATATTACAAGTAACATACATTGTTTTAGATTTTTTAAAACAACATTTTATGCCGTTAGACAGCTATAAAATGGGTTAACTATTTTATTACAAGCTTTTATTAATGTAAAAGTTTCACCGTATTTTACACAAAGCCCTGGCGAGCAACTCGACTAACTTTGGAACCGCAAACAAATGGGAAGCTTTGACACACCGAATGACCTAGCTCTTTGTAAATAAAGCCATACTACTTAACTTGTGTTGTGTGTGAAGCAAATTAAAAATAAATATATATTTCATATTATTAGAAATGGATCAAGGGTTAGCAGCCATAGGTAATTTAACCTTGTCACCATACTTGACTATAATAAAATATATAATGTAAAATAAAGATATGCAGTTTGTTCTTGTCGTTCTTGTTATTTATTCTCGGCTTAATACAGATATATGACGAATGTTTTATCTATATAAAGATTACACGTATTGAAGATACATGTTTATCTTTTGCTATCTATTTTCATTGGTTTAGAAACACGACGTGAGATATAATATGATAAGCGTTACAATATGTAAAATATATATTTAGTACCGAAGTTGCTTTGAAATTCATCACTAATTAGATAACATAGGTGTCGTCTGTTCATTGTTAAAACGATTAATTTTCATTGTTAATAATAATTAATTATGGTTTTTATGCTCTTTATACGTAAAGAGGGAATTTGTGTAACAGCGAAACAATAATAAGGTTGCTTATGATCACATTAAAGTACTTGTATTCGTGTGTTAAATGTTTTCATGCACGTGCAAATGTAACAAGATTATTTAACGGGAAAGAATAAAAGACAGATGTGGAAATAGTAATTAATTATATTTTAATGCCCATTATTCAGATCGTCGGCTATTACGCACATAACATTATCATAATTGATACAAGAGTAGCATTTTGAATACAATTTGATAACAACACACCAATAGAAATCAGTCAAAATACAATTATGAAACAACTTTTAGCGCAGTAATGTAAGCCGTGGAAGTACTAAATATTTTTTTTAATATTATATGTACAACGTTGGGTACCAAAGTGAGGGTTTTTCGTTGATTATTAATACCTAACTTAAATATATGTTAATTTTAGTCTAATTATTAAGTAATAATGATTGTAATTCTAATTGTAAGTATTTTTTCAATTAATTAGTTGGGTATTAAAGGCAAAATATATATTGAAATCTTGAAATGTACCCACATCAGTGCACACGTCTTTGTTTTGCAGTTAAGCTGAGAAAATTACATCGCAATAAATATGATTTGATGATCTGATTACACCTTAAGAGACCTCGTTTAATTCACTTATTAGATAGAATGTAAAGGATATACTCTTAACTCGACTGAGGAAGTATCACTATACCTTTCTGTGCTTGGTTCGCTTTATCGCCTGCTACGTCATGCTAGACGTCACGAAAGTGAGTTTACATTAGTTACATGTTTGAACGTCCAAAGCTTCCGCGTATATGCATTACCGAATAACCAAAACAGTATGGTAAAACCGCATTGATATATAGTAGCTATGTTCGTTAAAGTGAAAACTAACGATGCGTTATCAGATCTGCTGTACAGTATTATAAGAAGGAACTTATGTATATCCCCTAATGCATGTTGTATAGAAAAAGTGAATATAAGTAATATCATAACTAGAACAATACGAAAATTGTACTCGGTTTTGCTCCGATTTATGTTTAGTATGTATTTTAGAATTAACACCAGTTGAATACCATTTATACACAGAATCGGCCACTTTATGAACACTACATACACTAGAAGGAAAAACATATCTTTTTTAGCTGGCATGCTGTACAAACCGTACAGTAACACCGAAACGAATATAGGCGCTATCCACGCGGATACAGAAACTTTCCACAGACTCATATATTCCGCGTTGCACACATTCACGAAACTATCGTACATATGTTTACTGAACACGAACGTCCACGCGACCAATGTCACTTCGGTGTAGATCATTAGGAAAATGCACACGATGATTGGATCCCAAGACGTTTGGAAAGCGAAGGCATTGACGATGTCGTAGATGTATCGAACGAAGGTGAAGATGAATCTTGCGATCATAAATTGTATCAGCAGCTGATTCTTGTATACTTCCCGCCATTGTTGGAACAGAAACGCGGTCAGGAAGAGGAGGAACAATGCGATAATGGACAGGAATAGGCCGACAGAGCTCAAAGTTAAAGTCAAGATGGTGAGGGTTGAAGAATTGTTTTCCGGTCCATGCACCACGTATCCATAGTCCATTTTTAACATATTACATATTCATTCCCACTCATATTTATTCTGTTACCAGATTCCGTGTAGTCTTCTAGTCTGAATCCTTTAGTTCCTTACGCGCTTAAATATTTCCATAGATATAGCGTCCTAGGAATTTATGGTGGCTACGATATAATCATTATTCCGCTGCCAATTTTTATCACACAGCACTTCACTACACGACACACGCTATTCTCACAAGTCTTAGCTAATAATATTGCCACAAATACCGATTATCGGTATTAATTTTTGGCTGATAACATGCTGATAGCCGATAACATACAAGTACTTACATGGAGTATTATATACACTGCGGTGTAATAAATCAAGTTTAGAAATATATATATATCCTGGTATTTGTGTGATGAGCACGAGTTTTTTTTTGTTTCCAGAGATATATTTATATTTTTATATAAGTTACTATGTATTTAGAAATCTATATTATGTAATTTATGTGGTGTCTGGTTCCACAGGCTTGTCTTATTTGGGACTACATGGCCATGCCTTGGTTATTATTCTTGTTTTTTTACTATTATTGGACAATATTAATGTGGAAGTTATAGTTTTGGGTGAATTTTCGTGATCGACATTATTAAAGTTAAAATTAATCGTTTAAATTGTTCGTTCAAAAACAGCTGCCAAGTAAATAAGGTAGATACCATCTGTTTAAATCTCAATTTACGAATTGCTTTGTTCATTAATTTCAATTTATATCACAACACGATTTCAAGGGATGGATTTCAAGGAGAATTTAAAACAATTTGAAAATTTCTAAACGCTTAGCACTTATAAAAAGGTATTTAATTTTAATTCAAATTGGATTAATGTTTGTTTACATAGGTATGCCTATTGAGCGGCAACTGAAATTATTTTTACTTCATTAGAACTTGATTTGTAACAAGAATTAAAAGAGCAAATATTTTTTTTCCATCAAAATTTAAAAATCTTCAAAAGTGCACTGAAGCTTATGGATATTGGAAAATAAAAATTATTAAAAACAAATTCAAGTGTTCCAATTTCAAACATGAACTCGCAGCAGTAACTCTTAAATTTATTTTTATGTAGTACAAATTAAGAAAACAAAACTATTAACAAAAAAATAAAAACAGACTTCAAATGGAAAACTATTCTAAAACAAATTAATGTGCACTAAAAGGTAAACAAACAATACAAGGTCCAATCTTGTTATGGAGTCGGTGTCAGCCATAAGCTCCGGAGAAGAGACACCGACTCCAAGAATGACTTTCTCCTTTTTGAAGTCGGTTGAAAATGGCATATAAGATTTAATGAGTAACTTCGCTGTGATAAGCCGCCCTAAGTGCGCTGTCGTCAACGTTGAGCGCGATAGAGTCGTCAATAAAGTCCATTATCTGTAACAAGTCAATCGTTTTAATTGACGAAGGTTCAGCAATTTAGCGTGATAAATTCTCTACGCATTATACTTTATATAGAAACACATTTGCTAATTTTATTTCTGTATTTGATGTTCTATTATATTTAGTATCTAGCTTTAGAACTTCTAAACCGACGAATTTTCTAATAATCTTTCAAACCTTTTTTGCCCCTTAGGTTCTTAAAATTGACTTATTGCTCTAATTTTATCCTTATAAATCTAATCTTAGCATTCTAGGTTCAGAGGATTTGTCTGTGCGTTGATCTTTGGATCAGTCAGTAAATAATTTTTTCGATAGAGTATTGATTACAAAGTGATTATAAACTCATTATTCGAGATGTAAAAAAAATATGTTCAAGATGAAAAACTCAGGGTGATATAAAATTCTACAAATAAATTATCGTCACGTGACCTAGTTCCTTTGTATTGATGAAATAATATTGCATTGTAAGAAATTCTGTTCAGTTGTTGAATTACATTTTTTTCCATGCGGTTTACATAAACGAATCCGTTAGGACTTAATTATTAGGAGTCCTTTCTCTACTCAGTACGTACCGACCTACTTTTCAGTTTTCAGATTATGTTCTTGTTAAGAGCACATGGGAGTGATTAAATAAAATAACAGTTAAGAAACACAGAGAATATATTTCCAGATATAACATCACGACAGGTCCAAAATAAAACTCACTCGAGTGAGGAATAAGAAATGTCGAATATATAAAATTCTATACAAATAGTCAACAAGGTGACAGTGTAACCACTACGCTTATTGGGAGGTTTGCGAATATGCTTTTATATAGAAAAGTACACAGTATACGGTATGGGGTAAAATTTTTGATTTATTATAATTATTATATCTCTTTATCCCTTAAGAAAACTTTGATTTAAACGTAACTTGTTATGAATTAAATTAAAGAATGATAAATTAATAATTTCAAAACATTTATCTTTATCATCAGGATCTTCCAATGCAGTGGTAGAACTATCATATTATATGTACCACGATATACATCGATAGCAAAGACTGTACGTATAAGTTTATACGAATAATGAAAGCGATTTTGAAAAATGTTAACATATTATATGCTTCCTTTGAATGATTGGTTATACCAGTGAATGCAAAGCTGACAAGGTATTTGTTACCTTGCTTCTAAGTGTTCGTTTATTACTGATAAAAACACAAATTACAATGAAACTACAGCCATATTTTAATACTTAAAATTGTTTCTCAAGATCTGGCAACACTCATTATCAAGTCTAAGATGTACAGTAATAACTCGAACAGGGTTTGCGACTAAAAGTGTTGCTCGTTTCGTAATATTATTAATTAATTAAATAATGAATCTAGTTACAAAACTAGATGATGTAAATAATTACACCAGTGAATTAAACATTGTTGAAGTGGCTACATTAATTTATAAAAATCAAAAATTTTCCCCCTAAGTAAATAAATATTTTGTATTTGCTTCACGAATTTCATATTATTTTGGTTTACATTTATGAAGCATGAGTTCAATGGATATTGTTTTAAAATAGACTTTAAACAACCTAATAGCAGCCGAAGAGTTTTTAAGCTTAATCCTACTGTAAATTAGTGCATCTACTTAAGGAATATTATTGCATCTTCTAATCAATACATAACTTCTAATGCCAACATTTAAGTAAATTTAAATTGTCTACCAATCTCATACGCTGAAAACAGTAGTAATAGTTCACTTATCATATCCAACACTACAATATTACCAAAGTAGGAAGGCGAATACATTAGCACAAAGTAACATTTTTAGATTTTGTGCAAATTATTACAGTAATAACTTCTCAGACAGCATCTAAGAAAACAAGAAAATTTGTTATATTTGGCAAAAATAACTATTTACGAATTGCTCATAAGCATGTTTTAAGTAGCATGTGTATCGATTGTCTTAATTACAGTTTTTTGAAAATCACGGGACGTTAAAAATCCCTGACAAGAATGTAAACAACTTGAAACGTTAAACGTTTACGATGCAAAACAAATGAAAAGTTATTACGTAATTAAAATAATTTAACATAGAACTTGATTTTCCAACACACACACCAGTTTGTGTGCACTTGTTGTATGAACAATAATAACATTGGTTTAACAGTAACTTCGTAACACAACTAACAACTTTGTTAAAACGTTGATATTAACATCACATTTTAAAGTAAAAACCCTCACCGGGCTTATGGTAATAAGCACAGCGCTGATACATATATTTAGACGACAAATTTGACACTTTTGACAAACAAAAAAGCGGGAAAATTTCGTACAGACAACTACTATTGAAGTAGAGATGCTATTTTGTTAAAACTGTACCTAAAATTCTGTAATGCCTTTGTACAGTTTGACTGAAACTTTAAAAAACTACGAGAAAACACGACAAAAACATAGTGAAGTTACAGTGTAAGCATTACTGTATCGTTCTATAATACCATACGTGTAAAAGGGATAGCATTACAAACTAGGCGTTTAAGTATTAAGGTATTCTAACATTACACTCGTAGGGGTAATATTTAATTCGATTACAACGTATGCACTTACATAGAAGTCTTTATAGGGGATCACAGTTTGGAAAACTAGTTCGATACACCAATGAGGGAGATTATAAATAACTTATCTATGCTTCTAATTTTAAATTACAATAAGACGTTAATTATTTTGATGGAATTAAGAAATAGCAGCCAGTTTCGGGACTCGTATGAAAGAATAAGGTTTATCCGATGACAAGAACGAGCTTTTAAACGTAAACGTAAACGTTGAATATACGTAATTAATTACGTTTTACTATAAATATATATCGACAAATTGGAGCACTGTTTTTAATCTGTCCCTCCGTGTTGTTCGCCGATCACGTGCAGTGAACCGCTCGTGTCGGATCCAAAAGTGTTCGGAACTGGGTTATTTGATATCCAAATAAAACAGTTCACTGAGTAAACAATTATCAATGAACATTTAGTCCATTTCCGCTACAAATCATTTACTGATTGGTCGCTTTTAGTCGAATTCGTTTAATTATACCAACATTTTGCGATTACAAGAATCGAATTATCGAATTTCACATCGAATTATCTAAAAGTTACCCGAGTTTTGTAGAATCAAGACAAGAAGTTTTGTTTTGAAGCTACATTAGGTTTTTTTTTAAATTTATACTGAGTTCTTTTAGCCATTTCTGGAAAGCCATGAGTATCGTTTTAAAATAGCACAAAATATACAGTTTGTATAGTTTGTTTGTTTGTTACAGTCTGGAACCCGTTAGCGACTTTTCTTATCATTTACATAATTGAATGTCAGATGCGATATTGCGTTGTTCAAGTTAGGTGTGTTTTGTTTTTACTACTATGGTTGTTTGTCTCGGTAATTAATATCACATCAAGCTTCATTATTTCATTGCTAGATATACCCACGTCTCTTCCAAGAGCTTGAACTAAGTATATATGATAATGTTGTTCAGAGCCGTGTGTAGTATCATATAACATCAATATTAAAGCCTCTTAGACATAACTATGGTATTGATTTGAGATTGTAATTTGAGAGCAAATTATTATGGCCATGAAAAATTCCACTTAAAAAGTAGAAGAAACTTTATTCTTTCATATAACAAATAGGTCTATTATTAGTTAAGTCCCGAATGAAAAATTAAAACGATATAAAAGGTAAATATAAACTTCTTGCAAACTTAAATGGTATACTCTGACCTTATACAGACAAATGATTTTATTTAAAGATACCGCCACGTCAAAAACAAATAGTGTAGGTACTATGTGTTCGATTTATTTAACTTTGTTTGTTTATATTTCAATATCGTTATAATAAACGAGAGAATAGTGCTATGGATTAATATTATTCTCCCTCTCAAGAGACCTAGGACTTACATTCTTGGTAAGTGGCTATAACCTAATGAAGTTCTTTGAATTTCCAAGATCAAATATCAGTCACTATAAAGATGAATGAAATATTGCTTGAGCTCTGTGCTCCAGAATTATGCAGTCGCGGTAGAGTGGGTGCTTATTTGGTCAATGTGATAACTTACGGTTCTAACGCTTCTCATTTTGAGAAGAGACTTGTAGCCAACAGTCGACCGAAGAAGGGTTGAGCAGAATCACAAGCAGTTTGTCGTATGATTTTTCAGACTTAGGAAAACGTATGAATCTTAAAAAGCGATTTTTTTTGGGCTTACATTAATCAAGTTTATTCAATCCAATATGTATTTATTTCAGTAGGTACCTACGGAAATGTTGATATTAGTACTGGTCGACGTAGCGGCATATTTATGAGTGAATTTTAAGTTTTAATCAAATAATCAATTATTCTATTCTAAATACCTACTCTAACGAGAGATGTGAACCAGTTTCTGTCTTAAAATTTAAAAAAATGCAAATAAATTAACTTCGTTATTTAACTCAACCGTGGACATTTACGTAGTATATTGACGACAATAACACTTTGGATAGACAAGATAATGTTCTACATAAGAAAAGCTCCGGTACTTGTGTTGGTTCATTAACTCCGAACTATTGTACTGAGTAGAGAACTCATAGTATAATTGCTTTACTTTTTATATTGAGAGCAAAAGACAAAAGGCCGCTTTGGCGTAAAAGCCTCAGCTGCTTTAGGCGTAACGCTTACGTCGCTCGAAGCCATGACACGTGCAAATAATTAAAAAAAAAACGTCTATATAGACGATGCATCGACTGAAACTGGTTCAAAGTTCAATAGAAGCTATAATTTAGGATCACATTGCGTAGAGGCGGGCGCTCTAGAAAATTCTACCCTCTAAGTTATACAACTCATAACGTACCCAACTATTCACCTGATAGCCCGCAAGTACTTGGCGTCCTTATATTACGACAAATAACTTTCACATTACCACACCAGTATAAATGAGTTTCGCAATACATAGTCTGTAGCTACACAAGTAGCCACATAAGCTGCAAAATTCTAACAAATGATTTGCTAGTTCTGTTAAATGCGAATCTATGTTTGAAATGAATAGATTTTATCATTATTGTTATTTCTAAAACTGGCAACTTGATTCCAATAGAAAAGAAATAAATAGCTTTTGCAATTTCATTTACTACGCTTGGTTATGGAAAGAAGTCAAACAATATTTTAAAATCAATTATTAAGCTTTTCAAACGTCTTAATATTATAACATATGTAGATGATATAACATACGTGGATGAGATAAACACTTCATACATTGTGATACATATTATATCATTTTTGCAGCTAAGGGGCAGTCCACACTCCGCAAGCACTTGACTACAACGGAAACGGCCGGGATAGGACATAATCCTCTTCGAACGCTAACGAGGGCTGCTTTTGACAACCCATTGGACGGGTCCAAAAATCCAATTTGACCCTACGATTGTAAATCATCGAGGTCTTGAACGATGGCCTTATCCGAAATGCGGTGTTGGACCAAAATATCGGTAATCGACTAGTGGAAAAGCAAACTGTTTTTTGTAGATTTTTTTTCGTATTTGGAATGCCTTTTGTATGGATACTGAGAGAGTTATTTATTGGAAAAGTATGTTTATGCTTTGTACAGACAGTGAGTGCTTTAATGGAGGATCTCCTCCATTATCTAATCACCATCACAATGCAAAAACGATATTCTTAAATAAATTGCAAAAACAATTATAACCGACCATTTTTCTATATATAGCAATGAAATATCAACTATTTACTTACGCTAATGACTGAGTGACAAACGTAATGTAAATCAACATAGCGATAGCTCAAACAATTTAATTGTTCTAAATAAATTAAAATTGCAAATAAATCGAGACCAGCTCGTTAAAACGCTTTGACTAAACTAATGAGATAAATAAATTAAATTTGCACAGTAATTAATTCAGAAACGCCCAGTTCACTCGACCATGTGCTCTGTGGAAGGAAAATGACATTAATATGTTTTATAGCTTAGGATACATAGTATACATTCAAGGCTTTCTCTACAAACCAATTGGTTTAAATTCAAAAATTACCGAATTGTTATTCAATACGATTCCTGATTGAAATAATTTTCCTAATTGGGAACATTGTACAACAGAATGAGCGATGAAATTTTCGCTGGTATTTTATGCTCTAATAAAAATAATCATTACATGGAATTGGTTAACCTACAGTAATTTTCGAAATTAACATTCATTGACTATAATTTTGTTGGCACCGATTATTGAATGGCAATTAGGTGCTCGGCATTTGTTAAAGCCTCCAATTAGCGATAGTTGTTTATTTGTGTATTAATTTCGATTTTCTTTAATTATAACAAAAGAATCGTATCTTACGAGATAATATTAAGTATGCGATAATGTTTCTTTTTGTAATCTAATCCGGCAAAGAAAGGTAGGCAAGAAAAGAAGTAGGTGAACGATGAAATTTTTCCACATCTGTTACGTTACGAAATGGTCGAATTAAACTCTCGCAGAAATCCGTATAAAGATTTACGAGTATAAGGTTTATACTGACTTGTGTGAAAGTTTTACTTCGGCTTCTATTAGCTTAGCTCTTCCAATGTGCGCTTTTATTCATTACATTTGTACTAACCTTGTTCTTCGACTGGCGTGTGTTCCTCGTCTGAAGAATCCAGGCGTTCTTTTAAAGAACTCTGCTTCGATAGTGACTGTAATGAAATCAATCAATTACAAGAGAATTTCTAACAGGATTATTTAGCGAGGCTCGTCTTTTTAAAGGTAATGATTTTACCGACGCCCGCGTAATTATGGAAGGAATAAATTAAATTTACCATAATTATTACCTCACGGTTCACCAAACAAGGCGACGTTGTTTAGGTCTCTTGTGTACCAATTATACCCTATGTTTTATAAAGGTCTTTTTAAGGTAGATTTATTCTTTTCGTCAATACGACATTTAACGCACATCGCCAAGTTTAAAGGGTTTTACGCCACAAAATAAGCTTTAGAAAAACGTGGGCAATGACATGCAATTCTTAACTACCAAAGCCAGACACACGTATTTGTATAGAATAATATCAAAACAAAATATTGATCTCATAAAACAAATATTTGTTCAGAATGAGTATCGCTCCCTCAACCCCAACTCAGCAGTTACGGTCATTAACCCCTCGACCGATGGGTTGGCTATAAATAGGATACATACAACAAAACCTTACTGTGGCTATATGCATTTGAATGAAAATAACAACTCTAATACCTTACCAAAATTGATTTTCGCTGGCCGTTGGCGCTAAATTGTCTTTTAATTATTAATTTGCATTCACAATTATTGCTTTTACTATACGGCTTGAGGCGTATTTAAATGACTCGTATTATACATACCGTACAAATGAATGTATACATTGGTCATTTTATCAAATTCAGATAAGTATAGGTAACGAAAAACAACTATAGCTACATCGCTGACAATTGTTTTGTTGAGTAAGTTTAAATTTTTGGCATTGTTAACATTTTTATTGTATTGTAGTCTTACCTTGTTGGAACGTCGACGTGGCGGTGATATCTTGTTCCACAGCGCTTCGAGTTGGTCGAAATGTTGGGACTGCGCTATTGCCGCTTCTTTCGGACCCAAGCTCACCTGCGCGACAGGAAAATGGGATTTTTGTTCAAACGGTATTGGTTAGGTTACGTTAGGTTTTTGTTTGTTTAGGTTACAATTTTTAGTGTGATCGAAAAAAGAAAACATTTATATAACAACAAATCACTTCCTAATTTAATGACTTTACATTGAATGTTATACGTTTAATTGTTCTACCATCATCGATTGCTTGTTAACCTTGTGGCATATAAATGATTGTCGGCGAATTTTGACAAATAGGCGAATATTGGTTTGTTTATTTAATCAAACATTCCACGTGCCTATTTGGCACTCTCCACTCCTCGACCAAATAGGTCAGACACTGGCTCACGGAGGAGTCAAGAGTCTCCGAAACCGGCGTGTATGCATGAAGAGAATGATGAATGTAGACGAGGCGCGTCAGGTTTGCAAGGACAGAGATATTTGGCACTCGGTACTTTCTGCCTACCCCGTTATGGACCTGGCGTGACGGTATGTTGTTGTTGTTATTTAATCAAACTGTTAATCGTGCAACTCGTCTATTCATCCATTATTATACTGACTCAACATTTTGAATATATTTTTGTTACGACAGAAGGAAAATATTTTAATTTTAATAAGAAATAGGTCAAATACTTTGTTAACAACAAATTAACATAAAACTAATTTCAGGTCAAATATTTAGCATAGTAATGGTGTTACTTGATCAGGCCATTTATATTCGTTCAAACTATGAATGAATATATAAAAAGATAAATGAGAAATAATTAAAAGTGGAAACAAATGGGATAAACGTACTTAAGCGAAACAGATATAGGATATAAAAGATTACTTCAAATTGTGTATTGTGGACTTTTTTTACATTTCAATTACATAATAATAAGAGCAGTTAGTATATACAGTATACTAAATGACTGTATTCAAAATCTACATATTTGTTTTTGTTCAATTAATTCAATTTGAAATACAACTGCAAATTAACGAACCAGTTATCATCTTGTAAATTAAACTAAGTCATTTGTAAGCAAATAAACGTCTTCACTGCATTAAAACGTACGAATTTTCCAATTAGCATTGTAACTAATAAACACGTACACATTTCAAATACTACAATGAAGTTCTTTATCGCACCTAACTAAATCGCTTGAATTTAATACGCCCTACTCTCTATATTTTATCATCTATATGAAATGTAACTACAAAACTTTATACTCTTGTAACCGTAATGGTTTCCACAATTAGAACTCGCTAATGGCTCTTTGGTTGTCTTTCAGATAACGTTTGAGACATTTAACCTTAACGATCGGTCCCTAGATTATGATTTGGTGTGCACTAAAATATATGCGCGACGATAATTGTGACTGCCTCGTTGGTCGGGCGGTTGCTAGCGCGACTGCCGATCGGGAGGTCCTGGGTTCAAATCCCGGGTTGGGT
>DWDX01002671.1:0-14726 GCA_018245675.1 Agara michaeli
TTTATATCGTTTTCGCGAGTACTTGGATTTTTATTAATGAATATCGCGGTACTATCGTCGGCGAATAGTACCATTGGACAGACTCAATTGATTTGTCGGGATCTTTCATAATCATCAAACCTACTTCATATTCTTCGTGCTCAGCGTTTGGCACATTTCCAGCTCTTATTCTTTCTATGAGCTGCAAATCTTCCTTGGTAAGAATTACATCCTGACCGGTGGCCGGATCCTTTACGGTTCTCCAAAATTCTGGGTCTTCACACTTCCTGCAAATTAGATTCATTAACAGTAAATCAATGCATATATTACACGACAACTTAATATTTGTCATCATCAAAAGTCTACCAAAACAATATATGAAGTTTTAAACCTTGATACACATACCATATGTATTACTTTTGAATTAGGAATCTATCATTTTTATATGATTGTTCATTGAGTGTTTTTTATTTTTGCGCCAATATATTGTTAAATACTTTGCGTTACTAAAATGGAGTGGGGTGATAAAGAGAACTGAATCGCTGTGATTGCATTATATAAAGTAGGTATGGTGCCAAATACATTGGTAAAATCCTCCATATGCTTGGTATTAATCAAATGTTTGTGTGCCGGGCTAGTGATAGGTACAATGAAACCTCTGTTAGTGACAAAAACATCTGGCCGTCCAAGTAGTGTTCGTACGGAAAAGGCGATCATAACAGTAAAGGAAAGAATTCAAAGAAATCCTGTCCGAATGTAGGTAGCACTTAGAACCACGTCGCCTATTTTAAAAGATTACTTGCATCCTATTAGAGACACACTGGTCATTTCTTAACTGATAAATAAAAAAGAACACTTAACTGGTAAATTCAAAACAACTACTTAAAATGATAATATTTATGCTGAAAGCTCTAAAGAATCTTCCCAATTAGTCAACAGAATAGAATGTGGGCATTATCCGACTTCAGTGATGGTTTGGTGGGGTGTTCGCTATGAAGGAGTGACTGAGCCATATTTTTGTGAAAAAGGTATCAAAACATCGACACAAGTGTATTCAGATACCATTCTTGAGAAGGTAGCTAAGCCCCTTAACAACACCATGTTTAATAACCAAGAATGGTCCTGATTTCAGCAAGACTCGACATCGGGTCATAAAGCTCGATCCACCCAATCTTAGTTAGAAACGAATGTTCCAAACTCCACCAGAGTTTAAGAGTGACCGTCATCTAGACCTGATCTTAATCCACTGGATTATGACCATAACGCAGTTATGGTCAGTTTTGGAGAGTAAAGCTTGCTCTAAATGCCATGATAATTTGGAGCCCGACAACAATCCACACCATTGGTAGTGCAGAATTTTCCCATAAAAAGAGTGCACGCTGGTATTTATAACTGGTCTCAACGTTTAAAGGACTGTATTGCAGCTAATGGAGACCACTTCGAATAGGCTTCATAATTTTTTTATGGTTTTATATTAATGTATTAAACTACAATAAACAAAAAATGATATATGTAACAATATTTATGGCAAGACTAAGTACTTTTTATGCTGTATCTTAATTGAGCAGATCGGTATATATTCAATTAACAAGATATAGGCGCTTACAACTTGGTCCAGAGGGGCAACAACACATATATTGTGTGATTGTTAGCAGAAGTGAATACAAATGTTTATATACACACCTGCTGTCTATCACAACATGATTACATTGATAAAAAAACAGAGCAATCTGTGAATTAACAAATTACTCGACTTACTTCAGAAATTCATCAATTTGATCTCTCTGTGGCGGTTTGGCGATGCGCCGGCCGTCTACGTCATACCCGATGTGCGAATACTCATTATACCACCACATGGGGATGTCTCCGACTGTGTTCACTCTATCTTCTTCATCTGATGTATCTCCAGACTCATATTCATCTGTTTAAACAGATTACAATTTTACAACCTGTATCAAGAATATTTTTGCCTCTATTATAAGAATTGATAGAAGGCTTCCAATGCGGAATTTTTATGTGAGTGAAATGAGTATGAGTTAACTCCAAACGATGTGTTTCAAGTGTACAGTGTACACACGATCAATTCAAAATGTTCAATAAACATAATATACGTTCTATTCTGTACCTTCTCCACTTCTTGTAAAAAACAAATATCATAAAACGAATAAATCAACATAATATATAGACATCACCTTTTTGTTGAACAGGCTCTGTGATAACACTGGCTTCGTTGATTTTGTCTGCCAGTAAATCCACACTACTCTTCATTTTATCTTTATTCTCTTTCACAGTTTGGATTCTTCTTTTCTGTTTTCTCTTAATATTTTTTACAAATTGTGCTTTTATATTGACTTCACTACTGGAGCCCGATTGGGTAGATACAACGCCTGACTCTTCTCCGCTGTCATTACTTTTAATATCACAACTGTCAATATCACTATCATCATCATTACTGTGATACTCATAGCTGTCATTATTTGTTACTTCATCATCCTAAAGAGTAGTCTGAAATTATTAGTAAGAACTATCAAGAATCAAATATTCTTGCGTGTTTTATAAAAATATTGTACTTACTGAAGTTTCACTAACATCCTCCACCGAGACATCATCGCCGAGGACCGAATCCCCGCCATCATCATACAACACTTCCTACAAGAGAACAAATTCAATTATACAATTGATCTCCTTTAGCAGTGCAGGGCAGAGATACCAGCCCAATTACCAACTGGCTGTTGCAAAACTACCACAAATGTTGACAAAAGAAAGTCGTTCAGAGATGTTCATGTAAATTAGAATGCAATGTAATGCAAGAGAAGACTTGTTTGACTGGCCTTCAATAGTGATATAATATCAGTTTGAGCAACTAGTGATAGTATTTACATCTGGTTCGACGTCTGACGGAGTGCTTGCTGCTTCGTTTTCTGAGTCTGTAGCGTCATCGGCGCCGTCCAACTCACCGGTGAACAAGTCCACAACATCATCTGATTCTAAAGAACCCTGAAATATATAATAACTTACGTAATGCGACTGGATAATCCAAATAACACCCACTTATATCTTAATTTAAAAAAAACAAGTTATTGTTACCGTAAATTTTTCGTCCTTAATTTTCCTTTTAATTAAGCCGTTTTTGAATGGCGGCATTTTCATATGTTTTTTTAAGACTCTACAAAGGGTAAATCGGAACTAGTGCTCGTAACAGAAAATCAAATTTGCACGTGTTATGTTAACCACACCATTACCCACATTTAAAAAGTGTAAATAAGCACAACACTGTCATCTGTCATGACTGTCATTGTCCTGGCAAGTTATAAGTACTAGTGGTCGCTGGTCGCCTAGGGGTCGAAAATCGACCGTAGTTAAATTAAATCAATTTTTAAATTTGAAAACATTCCCTACAATTTTTTCAGTGTATAAATTTTCGAGTTATTGCAAAAACACGAACGGTACAATAAATGACGTTTAATTTAATTAATTATACTTATAACCATTCTTTGACATTTCATTGGACTTTTTGTTTGACATTGACAATCAGAATGTAAAGAATGAACTGATGAATGAGAAACAATTTTGTTGTATATCTGTATTCACGTGTGTTTCACGCACACGCGTGTGTAACGCATTGGAGTGTGTTTTATTTATTGATTTAATGTACTTTATAAGCATTACTATTGAAAAATATTAGCGGTCTGCACTTCTTCTACACATAAACTATAAGTGTGCTAAACTGTATACTCCTCCGTCCCAAGTTTTTGCTTCACGTATTACATATATAGATAAGTAGCGGATAGCAGATAATTAAGTTCCGTGTGAAAACCGCAAATGCAGTTTTGTAGAACAGGATTAATTAAAATGAACAGACAGTGGAATTCATCTCTTTTTACATTTTCGCTTACTAAACACAGATCTAACATTACAAAGATGTTTTACTAGCTTGGAGCTTTATCATATTTTTAGGCGCGTTACTTATCATTCAATAGCTGAGCTAGGTGATTTAAGTGAGTAAATACTCGATAATAATACTAAAGAAACTTTTTAAATAATGAAATTCTGTACGAAGTTTTTACGTAATGTAGTCGTGGTGGCAATTAAATTAAAACCAAAAACAAAATATTGTGTTACCTATGCTCCGGCTAACTCGTAAAATAACTAGCTAACAGCGTAAATTAAATTATTATCTGTATACTGACAATTGACATTAGCAAAACAATCTTTAATTTCATTTATTTAGTGTGCATAGGTTATGTAAAGTGAAGAAACATCCATATTGATAGTTGCCTTAAATTTTAATTCTAAACCTATCTACCTGATATTTGTACCTTAGGGTTGTTAAAAACATGGGCTATAATTGAACCGTTCGAGTAAAATATCATAATGTTTCGAAATTTATTTAAAGCTTTAGAACCTGTTAGAAATAAATTGGTGCGTGATTTGCTCGTACTGAATATATTTAATACTGATTGATAAAAATAGTTGTAATTGAATATATACATAGTTTCGCCTGTTTATAACTATAATGATGCCTTACAGTCCCGCGCAGTCGCCGGAGGTGCGAATGGAGCACCCGGCACATTCGAGCGGAACGCGGTCAGCAAGGAGCAGCAGCTGACGGCGGTCCTGAAGCGCTCGCTCCCTGGCATTACATATGTTAGTGTCCAAGACATTTCTGGTGGATGTGGAGCCATGTTTGAGGTATACAATACTCTTCTCTATACTATTTAACCACAGCTATTACTGCCTACTAGTTACTGAAAACAAATTAGACCTCTCATCATTCATTCACGTATGTGGAATTGTTTTGTTTTAATATGAATACAGTAGAATTCTGATTCCATGGATAATGGTCCAGGGGCAGCCTGACAACCATATAATTATGTCAAACAATGTTATTTGCGCCTCTCTCTCTCCCACACGATCCTGAAGCCTGAAGCATCCTCAACTGCTCTGCTTCTATATCAAAGAAGGATATCCACATTTGTCCTGTCATAATCTGTTGGTTTTAATGTTGCATTGATTATTTTGTAAAGAAGATGGTAAATATGTATAATGATGAAATGAGATAGGTTTTTTTAATTTTCACTTTTTAATTTTTCACATTGCACTTTTAATTCTAGCTAGTGGTCGCCTAGGGGTCGAAAATCGTCAGTAGTTTGTTAAATAAATTTTTAAATTTGAAAACATTTTCTACAATTTTTTCTGTGTATGAATTTTCGAGTCATCGAAAAAACACAAACAGTACAATAAATGAGGTTTAACGTAACATCACGCCTGTAATCCCCTTAAGGTGTAGGCAGAGTAGTGTAGTACACCCCCACATTTCACCAGTTATGTTTAAGTCCCACAATGGAATAGGCGGTGAGCCTATTGCCATGCACCGGGCACACATCCAGACTCTAAGTCACTGCTAGAAATTCTAAATTGGAAAAATCCAACCCGGGATTTGAACCCAGGATCTCCCGATCAGCAGTCGCGCTAGCAACCGCCCGACCAACGAGGCAGTCAAATATTATAAATGCTAAAGTGCGTTTGTTTGTTCTTGTTTATGTGTGTATGTCTGTAATCTATTGTTAACTAAATATTATGCAGCTCACTTCGATGGTCTTCATTCTGCTCACGACAGCTTCTAGCACGGGTCCGCGCACATCGTCATTCAGTATATGGACCTCGTCTATCAAGAACAACTTGACGACGTCTACAAGACCCTTGTGGTCCCTCCATCTCCGTGTCAACATATCCCATTTTTCCGGCGTTGTTATTATTATTCTATTATCAGAAGGTATAAATATATTTATGTAGACACAAAAGCAGTTATATGGGTATAAGGAGACCAAGACTTTCCAATCTCGGTCAAATAGGTCACTGGCTGATAGGAGTCTCCGAAGCCGGCGTGTATGCAGGAGTATGATGAATGTAGGCGAAGCACGTCAAATTTGTAAGGACATAGATATTTGGCACTTTTTGCTTTCTGCATACCACGTTAGGGACCTAGCGTGGTGGTATGGTAATATTTTTTTAACTTCATTTGAATATCAGTGAAAAAAATAAAAACATTTGATGTATTTAACTATTGACCTTTACCTGTACGGTTTTAGCTGAGGAAAGTCTATATCTGTGTCGCCGGTCACTTCGATACACAAAAGTCCTAGCTTCGTAAATTTCGGATACCATTCCGTCAATCGTTCTGTGCATAGCGCTTTTACGGGAGCCACTGTGTGATGTTTATGAATATTCATTTTAAAATTGAAGTGCCGAAAATATATGACAAAAGTTTGCAGTTAACAGTCAAGAAGAATAGTGTTAACAATAGAAAATACTGAACTAATAATTTTTTTATGTGCAGAAGGTAGCAGTCGCAAAAGGTCACGTTTACTGAAGTTTAGTTCCTTATTAGGTATTAGTGGTTAAAAAGGTTATTTGTTAGTCATTGTTGGTCATAGGACTGATACTGAACATTAGTCCGGCTAGTATAAGCTAGTACGGCTGCAGTTGCCAGGTCAGTATCCGTCCTATCCGAAGATGGTTCTAGACGCATCGCTACTCCTGAATAATGAGTATTTGTAGTAGGTATACTAGTAGTGGGGAAACTACGTTTTCTAGTGTGGAAATATAAATAGATTTAATAACAGCTTCACGGCAGAAATAGACGTGGCGGTGGTTGATAGGTATTGGTCTGTGCGAACTATAGGGTTCTAGCACATAGCTTTCCTATATGTATATTACTTATCGCTATTGAACTTTTTTAACGAATTTTATTGCTAATGAATAGTGATTAATGAAAATAACTGTAAATTATTTTGAAATCTTGTGTGTAATTGTTGTCTTCCATGTCCATTAGCAGTTGAACAATTGCCATTTCAAACACAACCGTTTTACCGGAGCCAGTTGGTGCGCAAACTACCATGGATTTATCTGTAACACAAGACAGAAGCTGAATATATACCTACATATAAAATTACAAAAAAAATTATGGCGGCGGCGTATCAGAAGAAAAACTTGAAACGTTAAACGTTACAATCGACCAAGAGTTTGGCATAGCTATTCTCCTCGAGTGATTTTAAAATTTTTTACCGCTCGAAAACTGATTACCACGTCAGCAAAGAAGTTAAGTTTCACTTCAAAAAATAGAAATATTAAAAAGCGAACAATTTTTGGTTAAGTAATATTTTTGAGAAAAATAACGTAACTATTAACGTACATCTCTTGGGTACGCTGAAAATCTCATAATCGTTACTCGATGTGATGTAGTTTTATATACTAAGTAGTGGTTAAGTATTTACGCGTAGTGCAAGTAAAAAGTAAATGCTATTAGTGACAAAGACTTTATAATCATACAAAAACAATATTAGGGGAAACTTTACCTGAATACAAGGCATCTTCAATAACACGAGACTGTACCACGTTAAAATATGGATACGTAAACACGTTCCGATATTTGGAATCTAAAAATGAAGTTGCTCGAATGAGAAATTATAGCGTTTGTGTAATTTTGTTAATACATCGCTGATTTGAAACTATTAATCTAAGAAACTGAAAAGATGACGAATTATATACCTACTTGATACGATATAAAGTTTCCTTAATATTATGTAATAAATTTGAATAAACTAAGAATTAACATTTTAAAAAAAAACAAGTCAGACTTAATTCTTATTCGCTTACCAATCTCTTTAATAGATCTAAATTGTCCTTGTTGTCCTGTATATTTTGGAGGCCGAGTATTATTTGAATTATCATTGTGAAGAACATCTTGATCCTTTTCATTAGAATGTTGAGAAGAAGCCAAAGAAAGAGGTTGCGAGTTACATATTATATCGTCGTCCAGAAAGTCTGCAAATCTAGGACTAAAAAAATATATTATATAAATAGATAATACGTAGCTACAATTTTATAAAGCTTTATTTCATTTTAATATTAGTATTTTACTTGTCTGGCATAAAATCCATTATATATTATGTATGGTATATATTATCCTGCTTTTTTGTCCCTACACTGCCAATTCCGATTCCACCTACTGAAACAAAAGTTTCCTTGTTAATATTGAATTCCCGCCATTTTCTCTGTTCCGTTTCATACTATCTTATGGCTACAGATAAAGAATATTTGATTATTATACCCACGTATGAAGATATTATTTTTAATTATATACCTATACAAAATTTAATTTTATAAATGTAGATACTCTCTTCAGTAATTAATTGTACGAGCTTCAGTACTAAAACTCAACGTTATTTTAAAGTATACAATTGAATCGGATAATATTTAATATGCTATTAAGCACCACTGTAGGTATATTATTAACTAATCTTATGAATCAAAAGGTAAGATAAATAATAAAAGATCTCTAAAGGTAATATAAGACTAGTGACGACAAGAAAGAGGAAATGAGATATTTCCCCCCAAAAAAGTAGCCTATGTCACCCTCCAGCCTAATAACTATCTCCATACCGGATATTACATCCTTTCGATGCTCCGCTTCGACGAGAAAGAACAAAGAAACAAACACTTTCGCTAAGACATCGATTTTTTCTAATCGATAACAAAACTCTTGTAATAATGCATTACAATTAATGAATGACATATCAACATTAAGCTATCACAGCACAACACTATCTGTCAAGTCGTACAGTTTTTTGGTATGGTTTTCCCTATAAAAATACTTAACTGAAAAATACAGTATAATTTAAATATTATGGTAGTAGAAATTAGGAATAAATGAAATAAATAATGTAAGTGATGTTTTAAATTTATAAGTCTATTTCTTTGGTTTAAAATTTCAGAGAAAATTACGATTATTATTTTTTTCCAGGGATTCACTAGATGATTACGAGAATGCGGATACGTTAAGTATTGATACATTGTTACTAGAAGAGACAGTGCAGGAAGAGAGAGCTAAAGAATTATCAAATTTAAATACACTTAGTGATAAAGTATATTTTCTACATACTAGTATATTGTACTATCGAAATGCGAAGTCCAAGAGGGGTACTGTATGTTACGACGCATGGATGACGCTGGTTAAAAGATTAGGGGGATCTACAAATACTTGGAAAGACCTTGGTTACTGCTTAGGAATACCTCAGGATGATTTAAATGTAAGTTATGACAACTCTTGAATTTTTACAACTTTTTCCTCATTGACTTTGTATGTTAGAATTTACAGTTGCGCAGTTTACTAGATATTATTAATATGTTTCAATTTTACTTACGAGTTATTATTATTTTTCCAGTACATTGAAAACTCTGTAAAGGGTGACCAGGCTGACATGGTGCTCAAGGTGTTCATGCAAAATGAAAAGGCAACTCTAGATAAAATAGTAAATGTATTAATTGAAATGCAAAGATATGATATACTCAAAGCAATAGAAGACCCCTTCTGTAATCTTTCCCAGAGTTTCAACAAAGATGACAGTGGCTATCAGAGTGCCGAAAGAAGTAATGGAAAAAGAGAAATAATAAGTTTTACAAAAAATCTTTCTAATGATTTGCCACCAGCTTTAAGTAAAAAATATGTAATCAAAGATAATGATCCAAATAAAGGCCACTTGAGACCACCGTTAAAGACTGATAGAAAAAAAATTGAAAATGACAGTCCAATCCTGTTTCTTACATATTCTGAAGATGGACTAGATACAGCATTGAACATCCAAGAGTGTATTAGTAACTGGGACCATCCTCCCATCTCTGTAGTGACCCTTAGCAACAAGAGAGATGAAGTTTACCAGAATCCCGAGAAGTTCATAAGAGAGTATTTCGAAAAGGTATTTTCCAATTATACTGTCCTTTTACATGCTGTACAGAGTATGTTATGTAGAAATTTGTTTACTGTTAACTGGTTATAATGAACATAGTCTAGTATATTCAAAAGTGAACAGTAAATATTGTGTAACTGAGAAGATTGTTATAAAATTTTGCTCCATATATGTGTAAAAAGGCAAGAGTTCGAAGTGGCAGTAGTCTCTGCCGACGTGTGGGTTGACTATCACGATCAGCCTAAATCACAGTCTGCTATGCTGATATCGATAGAATAGTTTAAAGTGAAATACAAATTAAGCCTTGCCCAATATATTGGATTCTCTGGATTGTGTTTATTACACAAATATATCCCATTTTAGTTGGAAAGAGCACACAATAATATTATTTAATTCTCCTTACAGTTATGAAATTCTTATCATTTATATTCTTTACGAATATCTCAAAGTTGTTTGTTTTTTGTTGCATTTCTTTTTAACCAACTTCAGAAAAAGGAGGAAGTTCTCAATTCGTCTGTATTTTTTTTTCTTTATTATTTGTTTTTGTATAAAATAATTAATTTTTTCTCTTATTTTTGCAGGCAGATTTTATAGTACCTATTATAACATCCGGATATCTGAACCAAATACGGTCACACACACCTCGGGTGCCGAGTACAAATGATAATTTGGACTTCAAATATGTAAATTTCATTTATAACTTAATCGTCAATCATTACATTCATGCAACTGGATGTCTCAATGAGAAAGTCAGAAGTGTGCTACCATTGAATGCCAATGTGGATGTATTACGGGATATCACCCTGTACCCTGATTTACTGCCTTGGACATACGAAGGAAACTTTGAGGAATATTTTAAGGCATTTCTGAGTAAAGATACGTCGTGATGATTATTATTGTCCGGTATTTATACTGGACTTCATAACAATATTGGCCTGCCATCATTTGTTAAAATTTTAACATAGCCTTTCAACAAGATTCTGTTTAGTGAAATTCTAAAATATACCAGCAGTGTGCTTGTATTTACTTTAAATAAAGGTGCTTGTTTCCTTGCCATTGTTTTTTGTTATTCCTAACATAAGTGTTGAGGTTTAATACAATTTTTAATTGATTAATTGTTACTTAGAATTGTTTACAGAACGATTATAAAGAGATTGTAACATATTTATGTTGAACACTGATAAAGTCGATTAAAATATTTTATGTTGAAAAATAGCTATCAGTCACATTACAGAATAAAAACAAAAACTTAAAGAATTGTATTTCTTAAGGCTTAGATTTTTATCTTATTGCTATATTGGCATTGACAACATACATTTTAAAAAACATTTGTGACTTTTCCTATGTGGGAAAAAAAAAAATCATTTCCCTATGCTCAAAGGTAATGTAACTAGCTTATCTTTGCTTCTAATCAGTATCAATATGAATATTAAAAAGGGTAACCACTTTTCTGTACTTATACTGTATTAGTACTACAATGCATTAGGTATTTAGTAATTGTAATGTATTGTGATTCATAAAACTTCGAGTTTCAGTTATCATGGATATAAAAACAAAATTAAGAATATATTTATTTATTTCAAATCACACCAAAATAATACGACAATAAAGAAAATTAAGCTAAAAACATAAATACTCATTAACATTATAAAGTAATGTAGGTAGATGAGAAACAAATGTTCTGATAGAAATTGTATTTATTGATTACCTTAGATGACGAATATTTCTTTAAAATATGATGAATTTAAAGTAAAGAAACATTAAAATTATCAACTCAAAGTTTATAAAAGATATCAATGCTTCAAAAGAAATATTCTTACGCTTCTATTTCATAATTGAGACTTAAATACTTGAAAAATTACACCTAACAAACAACTTATTTATGAATGGGGCTGTAAATTTGGTGTAGTTGCTTTATGAAGCCGTATATGAATTATTCCTTGTTGGATGATTCTTTGTCAGACTTGGTTTCCTCGTCATTCGTTTCGTCGGCAGTGCTGACATCATTGACATCGATACCTGTGTCATCATTGCCAGTGTGCTGCAGTTCCTCCTGAAAATTTGAAAATTGTCAGTCAATGTTTAGTAAATAACTATAGGCAGGGTGTGTGCTTTATTACAATATACCCAACATTTAAAGGTTTAAAGGTAGATTAGTGGTGAATTGTGAACATGGATGATAAATAGTGAATATTTAGAAAAGCAACCATATATTTAGTTAAGAATTATATTTCGTCTGTCAATAACCCTTATCTGAATGAACGTAACATTATGCCTGTAATCCCCTTAAGGGGTAGGCAGAGGAGTGTAGTACACCCCCACATTTCACCAGTTACATTTAAGTCCTAGCCTTATCTGAATATTTCCAATAAAATCACATGTGTTGCTTGTATTAATTTTAAGCTTATGTTTATATGAAAACTCACTTTGATCACTTCAATAAAGCTATTAGCCTCTTCCAGCATTGCTTTGTATTTGGCATTTTCCTTTTTTAAAGCATCAATCTCTTGTCGCAGTTTCATATTCTCTTCTAAGGTTTCTTGTAGTGCCTTTCTGCAAAAATTATATTACAAATAACTATAGTTATTTTAATATCAGCATTGTAGCGCACTTAATTCTGACTCTGCAAATAAGGCATGCAACATTGCTCTTGCAATATTTACATACTAAGCACAATCCGAGTTTTGATCCGGATGGTATTTTTGTCTTTGATGTTTATACATTTGTCTTTAAATATGATTTTGAAAATGTATAGAGTACTTACTGACGCTTTTCACATAGTATTTGCCAATAACTATCAGAAGCTCCTTTGGGATTGGTGAGATCATCGGCAGTCACTTTGTTGGTAAAATTTGCCTGAGTCTCCTTAGACTGTACAATCTTCTTCTTAACTTCCACTTCTCTAAAAACGAAAATACTAAATGAGAGGATATGTAAAAATACCTGGTGTCCATCATATATTATGAAGTATTAAGTTGACACTAACACAGGAGAATCCAAACTTATTTGGTGTTTCAAACTCTTTGACGGTCTACCCACTAGATTTTCGCGATCAGTAGCCGTGTGTTGTAGAGTTTTTAACGACCTCCTTGTTTTCGGCATTTCCTGCAAGTGAAATAAAACACAAACGTAGATCCTTTCTATGAGCGTTATTTCAAGAAAAAATATCTGAAATGTAACAGAACCTGATATTCTTGGTCGCTCATAGTAGAGCTTTGTAGTATTTAGAAGTTTATAAATATCAAATATTATTAGAGAAATTTACCACAATTATAAATACCGTCTATGTAAGAATATAATTTTCATAAAAGTATTTGTAGATTTAGTAAATATAGACGAATCACGTAAATAAAACTTCAACTGCAACAGCGGCCCGCCAAAATCATTCCTAACCACAGATTCCTGTGTATTTGACATTTGAATGTCAAACTAAAATACACTTTTGTTTAATCCGATTTTATGCCTCATAAAATTTTGTATTCCAAATATATTATTAAATTCATAGTATTAATGAATAAACTAAAAAAACTTTTCAACATTTTAAGAATATACGTTAATTTGATATCTTTTGTAAATGAATCAAATTGGTTAGTTATGTTATTAACGATTGGACCGTGCAACATCGGAGCACAAGAATTTTCTGTCTTTCAAGTCGCTGTCAATATTTCAACAAGTAAAACGTCAAATATACTTCAAATCACCGTGATTTTGTCATTGTCAATTTTGTCAATTTCTTTTGCTACTTCATAGTTACAGTTTTGTATTGCAGTGAGTGGTGAGTGATGTTAAAATGAGGTGAAGTGAACGTGTGTTTACTGTACAGAACATTTAATGTTATCTTATCTTTGCCTGTTAGTTCTTTGGGAATTCATATCATAAAAAAATTGTGAACTGTGCTTCTTGTGGTTTTCAAGAAGGTTGGACAAAACTATAATCGCAATAGATGGATACTCTAAGGTAAACAAGTTTGGTAATTAAATAAAGATATGAATTAACCGAACCATATAAGTACATACTTAAGTAGATAACTTTTACAGGTTTTATTTTGTGACCTACAATGTGGCGGCGAAGTCTCCAGGTCAAGATCTTAATTCACTGTTGGATTTTCCATCGCAGTTTAACAAGAACAAACCATTACCGGATTTCTATGTTATTGGGTTAGTGTGTATTTAATATTGGCGCATTAATTTCAAACTTTGGTAAACTTGGGCTTTAACTACTTATTGTGTCCTATAATTGCTGAGCGATAGATGTTACTTTAAATTTTAGTGTAATATTATAAGTACAGTATAAAAAAGCACGAATTAAGAGATAAGAATCTTTGAAAGAATATTGAAAAGTATATTACATGTCAATTGAGGTGCTTAATAAGTGTGCTTTGTTTTCAGTGGTAATGGTTAAATACAAAGTTACACTTTATAGTGTTTTTATTAGAAAAATGTTTGATATTTTATATTTTCTGCTATACTGGATATACATAGATAATAATGTAATCACTGATTATATGTGATTTTGTTGTGCACCAGGTGCTGCTCAGCTAGCATTATTTTAAACATAACAATTTCAGCTTACAAGAAGTGAAGTCACAGCCCCAAAACATGGTGATGGACCATTTCTTCAGCGATGCATGGACATCTACATTCAACAAAATCCTATGCCGTCAAGGCTACATCGTAGTGGACACGGTTAGACTGCAGGGAATCATTCTCCTTGTTTACACACAAATGAAACATGTAACGCATCTCAGGGATATCGAGACTCAGTATACCAAGACTGGTTTTGGAGGTTTATGGGTAAGTTCAGATTTTTCTTCTATCTATTGTAGAATTTATAAATGGCAGTTTGGCAGTCTTCTTTAAGCACAGTTGTGTCTGTATTAGAAGATGTAACATCACGCCTGTAATCCCCTTAAAGGGGTAGCCAGAGGAGTGTAGTACACCCCCACATTTCACCAGTTACGTTTAAGTCCCACAATGGAATAGGTGGTGAGCCTATTGC
>DWDX01002672.1:0-14723 GCA_018245675.1 Agara michaeli
AGCTTATACCAGGAAAGAGTTACAGCAGTCGCTTGACGCTTTCAGTCAATGCTACAGTAAGCCATAGACACAACAGCACTACTAAGTATTACAATACTACATATAATGATATAGATACTCACATAATATACGCTTGTTGTTGATTGTACTCGCCAGCTGACCGAGAAAACCCTACTTCAACTTTCCCAAATAATCTTTCAGAAGTTTGTAAACTTTCCATGGAGTACAATTTCACGGCGTCCTTCACCAATTGTGTTTCCCACTTCTCGTGCTTCAGTTGTTTCTGCGAAAGCTTTCGAAACCTCTCGAATAAATCGCAAACAATTTCCACCACTTGACTCTTTTATTACCTATATTATTGGATACTCATTCGTCTGGTTAAAGGTACTGCTATTGATGTAGTTTGCTCTGGTGAAGCGGTTCATGTGACTGTATTAGAACTACGGTATACATCAATGAAAGCCATGAGACCAATTTGTTTTTTTATTAAGTAATTACTTCCTCGTACATACTATATACAGTTTTCATGCCACAACTAGAAAAAGCCGCATTTAGTATATTTTGTTCCGATGTAGATAGTTATATTTGTTGATGTCGACATAGCGACTTTTTCTATGAGCCGAAATGCCTGTTTGATAACGTATTTCTATGTAACAAGACCCTCCCGATTTCTGCGTGCATAATGAAGACTCGTTAGTGTGATTGATTACGTCTAAAAGTTGAAATGTTTTTACATTAAACAAACTTTGCTCAGATTATTCAGAAGGCGTTGGGACGAAGTTTTGAAAATTCATCGTACAAACAACACAATACAGAAGTATAAAAATAGATAAAGCACATTAACTTAATCATCAAAAACATGATTGATCGATTTAATTTAGTAACTAAACGTTATATTGCAATATTTTCATTGTCTATATTAATTGCCAGATTCTAATATAAATACCAAATGATGAGACTAGGTCATAAACTGTTGTATGATGTTATCAACCAAGTATTAGCATATTTTCTCAACCACCAACGACATTTACTTTGTCAGCCAATAGAGGGGAAAACCAAATCAGGTGGAAATCGCTTGAAGAAATTCCTAGAAACAATGATAGAGATAACAACACAATGAATACAATGGGAAGCCATTAACGTTACACAGCTTAACATCACACGTACATAAACTTATACCTCTATTCATAAATATGTTGTCTCTCTCTCTCTCTCTCTCTCTCTCTCTCTCTCTCTCTCTCTCTCTCTCTCTAATATACCGAATGAAATAATTTACAAAATTTCCCCAAAAAATAAAAAGATAAACACCACTATTGAAGAAGAATATATTTGGTTGCGCTTTTAGTATACGGCAGATTCGGCAAATAGAATACCTGATACAATAATGTACCTAAAAATGAATACATCAGATATTAGGTTACATGTACTATGCAGGTGAATTTCTCATACTGAGATTTGAAATTTACGTGTTAAAGTAACTCCGAGATATTTTACTTCGCGAATATACGACATGTCGACCTGAAACTGTCCGGATAACGTTTGCAATTAACTCCCTTTAGTTGAGCGGGTCTGCTCTTAATATCAGCTGGTGCGCCTTCCACTAAAACTCGTTGATGATGTGTGCCTGCAAGTTAGTGCTTTTGCTTATTATTTAAACAATAGCTTAATAATTTGGGTCATTAGTCGAGTAAAAGGCAACTTTAAAAACTATTTGCGATCGGAAGTGTCAAAAATCTTACGAGAATTGTTTATAATATGATATCGATAAACATTTTGTGGTATTTTTATGAAATTATTAGACGTAGGTATAAAAATAATGGTACCTACAAAAGGGAAAAAAAATGAATAGGCTTAATTATAAGAAATACCTACTGAATGCTAAATAATATAATATCAAAATGAAACAGTCTAACGCTAACGTATAACGTCTAACGCTAAATCTTTTTTTATGAGCCTTGTGCCTTCTTTTTCTTTTCATGGTTAAGGCTAGGAAATCATTTAAAGATACTCGCGATCATTCCATCCAAATATTTATCTCATTTTAGGATCGCTACCGTTGGAAGATGCGGCTTCTGTCAATATTAACCTACCAGTTATAAAATAACTTAATCATGATCTGTCATAGCAAACAGGTAAGCTTTCTTCCAGATCAACAAATCTTAACTGTTCAAGTTAACTATATACAGTTATTAAGTCAGGTAATATTCTAATCTGCTCAATGATCAATGGCAAAGAAAAACAGATTTCAATTTATTTTATAAATGTCATGATGTCAATGAAATAAACTTGTATACAATGAAATCTTCGAATATATTTGACAACGGTTAAAGGAAATTCCACTTTTACTGTGTTTTTCTTTAACCGTTTGTTTCACGTTGTGTCAATATTGTGTTCATCCGAAAGCAAACATTTGACACGAGATTAGTAATCTGGTAATATTTTCGAATGGAAAATTCGGTTGGCTTTCGGCTGTATGGTCGGAAAAATTAAGTGAAAGTTTATGTCACTCACAGATTTTATAATCAATGTATTCAGACATAATAACGGATTACATAATCAAGATAGGATTGAGGTTGTGATATTGAAATTTATAAACAACTGAAAAACAAAAGAAAATGCAATTTTAACAGGTATCAGATATATTAATGTTTTATAATTTTTGTTCTCAGAATTTTCTATAAAAAAAAAGCAAATCTTAAATCTACCATTGTAATATTTACGCACATTTTAAATTAAGTAATCATAATTTCTCAACTTTATTATGACTAATTTGTAAAAGAATACCGTAAACGTAAACGTAGCGATACGACAAACATAACACATAATAACATCTTAGTAATTACGTATATTGCAGGGTATTGTGTAATTACGTAATTATTTTATAACTATGTTATCTGAAATGCTAAAACCGCAGCCTATTATGTTGACGCTACTTGAAGCCATTGTTATCTCTTGAGACGTGTTTATTTGTTTCTATTGGGAAAACCACATCTGCGCCCAGTGAGGTAGGTACATGTGCAATCGCTAAAACAAACGAAACGCATATAAAAGCAATATCTCGTCATACGTCTACCATAGTAACTAATTCGTCAGTTGAAGTGAACTATTCCCACAGACATGAATTTCAAGACAGTCCTAGCACTTATGATTGTGGTAAGTTGCGGCCAAAATAGTAACTTTAAAGTTAGACTTTTATTTATTACGTCTGTATGTCTGTACCTTCATTCGAATGTTTTATACAGATAATTAAATACAAGCTGAAAACGTGAAAGGCTTTAAACTATACGCAATCTCATCAAAACTCCACAGACAAACTCTAGGCAAAGCACAGATAGCAGTAACGACGTAACAGTAGACATTAATTCTGACATTTTACAGATTGCCGCTGTTACCGCTGGTCCGGTACAGTCTGCAACAGGAATCCAATGGCCTGCGCCGGGTGGAGTTAATCCTTGGATGCCCCCTTGGCTAGCCTCATCGCCGTGGTTCCCGCAATGGAGTCCGTGTACTGGTATAGGGTCAACCTGCCTCGACTGCACGACCAAACTCGTTTGCACTAAGGTCGGTGGTCTAGAGCGTGCGTGCACAGACCCTACGCTGCCATACTGCAACCTGGGAAAATGCTCTGCCACACCTAGTGCTGAATGTACACCTGCTCCAGTCACTGAAGTTCAAACAGAATAAAAACATTCGCATCTTAATGAACAGCTGCAACATTTCACTTCCATGTAATTTTGTAATCGTTTGGAACATTGCTTAAGAAATTACGATGACATCTTTACATCTGTAGATCAAAGTAGGCACTTGAACTCCGAAGGCATTTAATAAAACGATTATTGATGTTAATGAAACGCAATAAAACAATTTTTAATGCAAAAACCACTTTTCTTTTGTTTCCCTCTAAATTAATTGGCACATTCAACTATTATTTAGGTATTATTATACTATTTTCATTTCATGTTATAGCAACATACAAAACATCACTTGGTTATCAAGATATCTTCATCGTAAGTACTTTTACCTTGCCACGGGTTGATATGGGTCTATGAATTTTTAAATCGCACGTAACTTTACAAACTCAGAAGTGCGTAGTAGGATTTGAACCCCAGATGCCTGAAACGTAGAATGTTACCCTATTGCTGGTTATCAAGATATACCTAATAATGGCGAAATGTATACATTTACACATTCCTATGAATATCGCAGCACAATACAAAATATATTTTCCAATTTCAACTACAATATAGAAGTCAATTTCTCAGTAAACCGTCCCCCATTTCCTATCCAAGTGTTCACTTATATTAAAATCGTGCATCCGTAGAAAAATAAATTGAATAGCTTTGTATACACTATCAATTTCTCTTTGACAATAGTAGAAAATGATATTGAGAAGCAATATTGTTAACCCTTATTCATACAGAGGGTTTTCGAACATTCTAGAAAATATACTTTACCAGATAGATTGTAAATATATTAAACACTAAATATAAATAGAATAGAAAAATAAAACAAAATTAAGCCACGTTTTTTTAATTACACAGAATATTTTACAATTTTACCACACAAACATTACTCTTAGTATATTTTCAAGGGAGACAAACTAAAAATAATAGGAGGCGAAATAAACGTAAGTAATAGAGATAGGAAAGCAATTAACAGACACAGAGCAAGTCGCAAAAGTATTTTTGTTTCTATTGCAAAATGTATTATGTGAAATTGTGACTCCTGTGTAGCGTGGTTGATAGACAACATATCTATATATTAAAACGTGAAGCAAAAACTTGGACCCTTTTTACGAAAATTGCGGGGACGGAGGAGTATGAAATTTGGCACACTTATAGTTTATGTGCAGGAGAAGTGTAGAAAGCTAATATTTTTCAATAATAACGCTTATAAAGTACATTAAATAAAAAAATAAAAAAATATTACCCACATTTCAATGCGTTTAACACGCACACACGTGAAAATGCAATAAAATTGTTTCATCGTTCATTGTTCACATTCTGATTGTCAATGTCAAACAAAAAGTCCAATGAAATGTCACAGAATGCTTTTAAGTATAATAAATTAAATGAAACCTCATTTATTGTACCGTTCGTGTTTTTTCAATAACCCGAAAATTTATACAGAAAAAAATGTAGAGAATATTTTCAAATTTAAAAATTGATTTAATTTAACTACGGTCGATTTTCGACCCCTAGACGACCACTAGTATTAATAAAGTAGTGAACGTATATGAATCGTACCTTATATTACGCCTCACCGCTCGCACTCCGTGAACGATGTCCGTGAACGTAATATAGCCTTCAAATAATAATAACCTCTTCTGTCTACATTAATTGTATTTCTACTGCCGAAGACTAAGATTTTTGAAGATACAGCCTGACCTTGAATAGAACTCCTAGTGATAGCCTTAATCAGTTTCTATTGTATGGAAACTACTTTAATACAATATATACTTTACAAAATACGGAATGCCATGAAATTATTACATGGCTCAGGACATTCGGATGATAAGACGATTTAACGCATTTAAAAATGGTCAAATGAACGAATATTATCACCTTATTTTAACAACGTCGCTACACTTCAATTTAAAGTGAGTCCAACTAAGTAAACCTTTCCCCTACTTTACTATTATATTTTCGTTAGCTGTCAAAATTCCAAGACGAGTTCTCTCATATAAGCGTACAGACACAACCACAAATCAAGTACCCGCATGTATTGTGGATAGTACAGTTAAATAAACTAACAACACCTTACTCTATTATATATTTTTTTATGTAAAGAGAGTAATAAACGAGTAGGCCTCATTAACAAATACTACATTTTACAACACTTTGATACTGTACCTCTAATCAGGCTATAAGCATACTGCTGTTAATGCGAATTTAATTAACGTTAAGCGTTAATAAGAGTTAGTTGGTGTGTATTCATTAGTAACAGTACAGAAATGGGACTATAAGTAATGTTTGTCTAGTTAGTAAAAGTGCAGTTAGTATTCGTTAGTATCCGCCCTATCAGATGTCGGTCACAGATGTGTTGCTACTGTTGAGGATTGAGATGGTCACCTCTAAAATACACGTGGACTGGCATCCACATTTTGCAAACTGAAACGCAAAAAACAACTACTGCAGAGTAACTACAACTACTTAACAGTAGAAATAACTGAGGTGGTTTGATTTTAATTTGTTACTCTATGTTTTCCTAGAAAATGCAATGTGATATGTGAAGAAATTTCCATTAACAAACAATGAACATGAAAACAATAAACATATGTGTTAACTTTCCACCGGCGGAAAACCCTATACCTACTTGTGATTTCCTTGTTTGCATTACCTAGATGGGGGATACAAGTTGTTTTGATAATCGAAGACAATAAGTATAAAAGCGATTGACGCGAGTAAAGATTCCATTATTTTGTACGTGTTTCAAATTATTCTTGTTTGAAATTAAAAGTAAAAATGGCAAACTTCAGGAATATTGCTACAATTTTTGCTCTGGTAAGTCGAATTTTTGTAAACATAACTTTGCTACTATCTGATTCAACGGTCGAATCATTTAATGTATTAGAGATATTATATCCTTAATAGGAACGGTAAAATAATATAATAAAAGTGATGCGCGGAAGTTTTATTCAGTAACAAATCACGAACGCAATGACGACAAACACAACAGCGGTTGACTGGTAGATTAATAGCTCGTAGATAATTTATAATAGTATTTTTTTATTAATAATACATTGTTTCATAGAGCATTGCCTGTTAATGTTACGTCACGCTCTCTATACCTTGGTTTTCACTTTAGAGCTCTAACCTATAGGTATATAAATATAACACAGATACATATAAATACATAGCTATATTCAAACACAGTATACATACATATATGTACATACACACTATAACCTACCTACATATACAATATGACACTTTTATACTATATTACATACATTATTATACGATATATGGGTATACAGAAAATAAGGAGGAAACGTTAGTAATAAATCAACAACAACAAAAAACTAATAAGCAACAATAACCTTAAATCTAGATGAAAGTTAGAACTAGTTATGAATCTGGTAGATGTAAACAAATATTCATATCAAAATTTACATTGAACCTATTCTCCTTGAGACTATAAAAATATAAACCGTTTCTATAAATCACCCGTTTATTTGTTTTCAATAACTGTCCGTTCTGAACGAAGACTATTTTATATAATATGGTATATATTATTTTGTGTTAATTTCAGTTATACGCAGTGTCAACGTGTTTGGGTCAAGTTTTTGAAATAGGAACTAACGAGTCGCAAGGGGGGCCTCATGTATCTCAAGGTGGGCCTCACGTGTCTCAAGGGAGCCCTGGCGTATCCCAAGGAGGACCTCATACATCCCAAGGCGGTGCACATGAATCACAGGGAGGACCTCATCAGGATCAAGGAAGAGTGCGTCGCCAAGTAGCGCAGGAGCCACGCAATCAACTTGTTCCAGATTGGATCTCATGCGACTTTACTCCAGCTTCGAAAATCTCTTGCTACGACTGCAACACGCGTCTGATTTGCAAGAAAATTGGTGGCATCTTAAAGACATGCAGCCCTAAACAACCATTTTGTAATAATGGCGTCTGTTCAGCGGTACCTACTGCTGAGTGCGCTTAATAGAAAATTATATTTTCTAAATTCAAACTATATTATTAGTATGCAAATAATATTATTATTCAAATTATATCAATAATTAAGATATAATTGAAATTACAATTAATTTTACTATCCATATTTTCACTTTAAAAGTAGATAAAACTTGTGAATTTTCATTTCTATTTGCATATGTATGTTATTATATTTACTGTTCAATTTAAATTTTTAATAAATAAATAAGACGGCAATGTATTTTCTCTCATTTTTATAATAAAATTAAAATATTCACGACGGATCTGGAACGTATTAAAAAGTAAAAAAAAATATCGTTTCATATGAAACGCTGTTATGAAGGTAATTAGAAATAGCTTAAATGCCTTTCGTACGGTCTGCGCCTTATTTACCAATGGGATCGGAAGAATGCAATTAGTTCAGATATAAAGCTAAAACGTTAAAGCAATGTTGGGATGTAATGAAAATTCTTCACTTGGCGCAACTTGACAACAGGGTCATGTAGCCATGTAACATTTACGAGTAATACACAATACACATGTCTTGACGGAATCTTGAAAATCTACGCGAACGTATATCTTAAGTATACTGAAGAAAGACAAAGTATTATAGAAATGGTTTTCAAAGTACTTCTTTTCAAATACTAAAAAAAAAAATTCTACCATACAACACAACACCTTCCTATCTCTTCTGAATTATATGTGTACTATACTTTTATACGCGTGCCATTAAATAAACACCACATCAAACAGTCTTGCCGTATTACATCATTTGATATTTATGTATGTATATAAGAATGTACTTCACGATCTCACGAGTTGTCCTATTGTAAATACAGTGGCGGTGTGCTGAATAAAAGCCTTTCATTCGTATGTGATGTGCACGGAAAAAACAAGTTGGTATGTTAGCTGCTTTCCATTTACATTTCTCACAAATTTTATATTATATTTTAGAATACGGATTGTAGTAACGTAACTGGTGAAATGTGGGGGCGTACTACACTCCTCTGCCTACCCCTTAGGGGATTACAGGCGTGATGATACGTTACGTTTACGGATTGTAATGATATTTCTCATATAAGGTCTATAAGACTATTATTAATAATGCTATTATTACTATTACTAAAGGAGTATTATTATCTAATCCCAGCCATTATAATTCTTTAGTCAACTAGAAATAGGAAGGGCATTAAACTTTGTATGTGGAAAAATCAGAAATGCATTACTTCCTCTATTAGTTTTTAGACGATGTAGAAAATGTAGACGATGTAGATTTATAAAACTTTATGTTTTTTAATAGAGTAGAGAGTGCATGAGTGATTGAGAACACAAGAACTTTGGCAAACCGAGTAGGAATGAAATGTTTTGTACAAAATTATCCTCCAGTACAGTAAAAACAAGCAGGTGGTAATTTATATTATACTATAATAAATAATTACATCTGTCTATATGTTGCAAGTGGATAGTATTAACAGGAACATCAAGATTTATATTGTAAAACTGTAAAACATACCTTTCTTTAATGTACCTACGACATAAAAGACTGACATTCTTGCTTAGAAATTAACATAAACTATTGTTAATAAATCATATATAAACTCGTCTAGAGACATTTTACTCATTACCCATAGGTTTTCCAAACAAACGGCTTAGTTTAACAGCGACTTGGGCAACTGGCTTATCATAATGGCTTTTAAGCTGATCTTTTTCCATCTGTTCACGGCAATGGTAAGATATTCGCTTCATGTTACAAAGCGCATTTTTCCCTTCAAAACTGCATTATTTTGTACACTAATTACTTCTGTGCACTGAAACTATAACCTACGTAACTATTCAGGTCATATATGTAGATAAAACTCTGATTTACATATCGCAAAAACTACCAGATCTACCATTATACGTTATACGTTACACAATCATACATACCTGTACATATTCTCGGAGTTCACGTAATACCTTAGCATTTCTTATTTTCAACTCATATTAGTTTCATAACCATTTTTTCAGGTGGCTGTTAATCTGATCTTCGCTGAAGAAGGAGAGCAAAGATTCTTGCCTTTTCTTGGGGGCTCAGACGATTCCAATGCAAATTTAAGCTTTCCATTCTTTGGACTATTCTCAAACAGTCAGCTGCCATCTTTCCTAAATTTGGCATCGTTCGCTTCTCGTCAAGAAAGGTCCGCTGAAGTTCAACAGGAAGATGAAAGCGATAGCCAGGAGAGGCTGTTCTTTGCCTCCATGGTCTCTTGTAATTACACTACCCAGGTAAGCAGCAAAAGTTACAATATTCTACGTATATTATTAGTCGGTGTATTTCGGATCTTCTACTGGCTTTTCTATTGTAATATTGCGTAATTTAATTGGAAAAATGATACAAAAGAGGAAAGAGCGACAATCGACATACGAATATTTGTTTTCTACCACTTACAGGGAGGGACCACGTGTCCTAGCTGCAGGCAAGCGTTGGCATGTTACCCAAATAACGTGGGTCGCCTACGCAATTGCCGCGGTCTGCTGAGATACTGTAATATGGGTCGATGCTCCTTCGTTCCCGGGAACGAGTGTAGAAACTCTACTACAGCATAAACCTGCTTAAGTAAGAATCAAGGTTTGAATACTATTTGACATGAATTTTTATTTCCTTCACGTCGACATCTCTAACTGATATACATTTACTTAGTTTAATTAGAGGCGATTAGTTGATCTTAAGATTATGTAAGGCCTACAAATTTTAACTACTGCTACTTGTTTTCTTAAAAATTATATTATATAGGTTGAGGAGTAGTCTGAAGCACAGGAATTACTATGGCCTAGCAGCCCTTCATCACCATGCCATGCTGAATGTTTTTTTGTCTATGTTCACTCCACTTTTCATGACTACATTTTTATTTTCCCAGAAGTGAAGTTTACGAAGTGAACTATACGAAATTATATAAGTAATTTTAATAATAGAATACAGCAGTATCGAATTTTGAAATACCCAATAAAGAATTCTTGATTTTATACAAACTACAACTTTGCAATTTAGTCTTTTTCGTCATCTGGTAGTTCATGTTGTGAATTTTTTATATTGTTTCAGGAAGCCTTTAATCCCGGATGCTCTTTATTAGAAGCCTATACAATTATGTTAGTAACAAAATTTGTATATTAGTTATAATCCAAATCTGTTATAATATATAATGAATTGTAAAATGTTGGAATTATTTTGCAATTATCAAATATTAATCGTAAAATAAAAAGGTTGAAATAAAATAACAATGTACTTTCGTTTACTTTATTTACATAAAAGACGACATTAAAATTTGTGAATGCATATCGACCGTTCTAAATATACGATAAATATTTATCGAGGAAACATGGAAAATAATATTTTCCAAGTCATATAGTTACACGCACATTAAAGGTTAAGCACGTTGTGTGCATTTTATTGTCAGAAGTTGCAACGTACATAGATATATTCATTGATTACAATTCTTTAGTTTAAAGCTTAACATATACATTTTTAAACGTATATATTTTTAACATTAGTTATTTGTCAAACACAGCGATTTCTAGAAAAAAGAGACGTTAATTTAAGAAGAGTCTCATTCTTCTTATATTCAAAGATCGTTATTTTGCTCAATTTTCGAAGACTTTGCGTCAGTTTATAATTAGCTATTCATATAGTAATGATATATTAAGATAGTAAGCATTAAACATTTTTTTTTATCAAATTTTGTTGAACCATAATATTTATGATATCATTTAATATTTGTTATTAAGTATACTATAGTATAGTATGTATTTGCGATTGACAACGTAACCTTAATTTCTACCTAAAACTATAGTTAAATTATTTTATCTGTGTTCATGTTCAGGCCAGGTCGTTTACTAAAAATAAGATCCGTTTCATCTTACAATACTAGCTTATTGTGAATTAGACGAACATTTAGTTACAACGATTGTAAATAAATACACGATTTTATTATCTAAGTTATTGTCTAAGTTAATGATCAAATCCGTTTTCTCTTTTAGTCGCGTTGATACTCATTTTTCAATTAGATAAAATCTTGCACTGCCATTTAATTGGACGATTGCCAACGATATCTCATCAACAAAGGAGACCTTCTTTGCCTGAAGTCGAGCGAGCCGAATGACTTGGCGTCACCCTGCGCGCACGGGCATAGCTACAGATTCTTACGACGCCCCGGTAGACTGCTGTTGCGGTAACTCTTACGGATGGCGTTATCGACCGCCGGAAGGAGAAGGTACCTTTTCCCGGATGTGTGATGGGGTACTTTCAGTGATCTGAAATAATAGAACTTGTTTTGTTCCCTGGGGGTCTGCCAACGGTTGCGAGTCATAGCTTCGTAGTTGGAGAGCGTGAGGGGCGGCGGTATGGGAGGAGTGTTGCTTTGAGGGAGATCGTTGCTTAGCGCTCGGTGGAAGTGCCGCCCGGTCGGGTGCGGGTGAGCAGGTATTGCCGGCGGCGGTATGTAGGCGTTGTCGCCTGCGTCGATGGGTGCGTCATCTTCGGGATCAGAGATATATTCCCTGCGACAATACCAAAAGTTATTTTTTCGATTACTTCACTCAAACAAAAGCTTAGGCGTTGGAGATAGGATTGAACCGACTTATTTAGTTGAAAAATATAGCCTAGTATGTATGTATACTCGTTTAAGTGACTTTAGAATTCTAAAGAACAAAAAGCATTATGTAGCATTATTTGCAAATAGTGAAAGTCAACACGTGCAAGACAATAGAATGGACTATCAGTGTCCCGAGGTAAAGTTATATTGTGAGCGTAACTCGCAGCCCACCACATTTTCTGTAGGAAATAGTAGTACCTAACTACTATTTCCTACAGAAAATGTGCTAATGTAGAATAAAAACTTGAACTGTATTATTTTTTACGTCCAACACCCACCTATGTGTATTACAATTAACTATGCAAATTTTAATTTCTAGTTTAATTAGGCGTCTTTGTCTACTAGCTAATCAATTTTTAAGTTGAAAAGAATAAGTGAACTTCAAAAACTTCAATGCCGAAGAACTCGCAAAATTTATATGAATTAAAGAATTTTAAAAGGTAACCACTTACCGAGCTTGGACATTCTCGTCAGAGGAATACTTCCTGTAAAATTAAATTGTATTACGTGTAATTCCAAATACCATTAATCTGTCGTTGTAATATTTTTATAAATACAAGTAGGTACGTCAGTAACAATAACAACATTATTTTGTGTCATAACGCATTAGCACACCTAGGACATGTCCTTACGCGTGTAGGCCTTGTATCTGTTTATCTATGTACGACGTTAAATAAAGACAGGCCTATTTTTAGTCTTTTATATATATACCTGCTTATAATTTGTTACTAGACGTCAACAAACCTATGCGTATAAGGTTGTAATTTTGTTAAAATTTATCGACAAAATATGGAAGAACCTATAACCTCCACATTTACGTATTAGGTACCTACTGAGTAGGCGCGAAAAATAATACTAGTAAAAAAATACCAATTTGTAACTAAAAATCTATAAAGCATTCAAAATAAAAAACGTAGAATCCATGCTGCTAATTTTCACGAAGCATCTAACACCTATTTGTGCAATTCGCAAAAAACGAAGTCTCCTGTTAAGGACAATAAATTGTGCTTCAGTTAAAGAGTAGAAGATTGGCAAACGTCGTACATAATGTACCCAAAACTGAACAGTGAAAGGCACTAATAGTCGCATGCTCTTTCCGGCCTAGGTCTATTTAAGTTTCCCACAGAAGCACTATATCACATAGACAGTCACCTATAATCTACGACAGTCGCCCTAAACACGAACTATCACATCGATGACTACCACAGCTAACAATTATGTAACCTGTATGGTGGTAGATAATCTTGGCTGGGCAATAGCAATCGCGCTCTACCCGATCGACTATATCTGCCACCTGAATATCTAAAAGTTGGCAGTAAGCCGTACCGGGCGAGAGACCCGATATGGCGCTTAGCAAAATTTTGTTGTTCAATATCTTCCTCTGTAACAGACGCATAAAATGCAAAGTAAAATGAAGTAAATGGCTTTTCAAACTACATAGGTACGGAACATAATTTTAATGAATAATAAATTTTCGTCAATTTAATGAACATGAATTTCCAATTCCAAAGAGTTAAAACGCATTACTATAATGTTCAACTTACCCACAGAACGTTTGTCGTCGCTATCTGTTTCATAGTCATCAGAATTGTCATCGTCTATGTCATTTTTATCAATGACATCAGGTATGGAATAAACAGAACGCTTGTTCCTATTGTTATTATTGGGATCGATGTAAATTGGGCGGTAGAGACCAAAAGCCGGTAAACCTACGGAGCCCCTTTTCAAATTCCAATTCCAACCACTGTTCGTTTCAAATGTATTTCCAAGATCGTTGCGTTTGAACACCCGAGATAAAGGTTGCAGCATATCGGGATGGATAGATTGTTGAATATCATACATTTCGTTATAGTCATATGGTTCATCGATTTCAGATAGAGATGGTATGGGATTTTGATAGAAAGGATAGTAATACTCATCTCCAAGTATCTCATCCTTTTTGTGGATCATGCCGTTACGGGCCAGAGCAGCAATGTTACGTTTCTCATTTTGCTGACTGTACTGGCCTCTTCCGAATCGATGTCCGTCTCTGGCTAATGCTTGAATATTTCTTTTCATTGCGGAATAGCTTCGCAGTCGAGCAATAGAGGCCAAGTTTCTTTTATCAGCAGATTCTTCGTCGTCCTGCTCTTGCTTGTCGGTCTCGTCGTAAGGTGACCTGAAGGTTGGCAGCTGTCCGTTTTTAGCCAAGGTTGAAATGCTTCTTTTTAACCCATTAAACGAGCTACGCAGGTACCCTTCCCTCGCAAGAGCAGCGATATTTCGCCGAGGCATACTTGGCCATTGATTTATAGCTTCATCGTTTTGTAATCCAACAACCTATTATAGAGAAGTTCAAATGTTTGACTATATTCACATATAATAAACAATACGTTACGTGAACACACAATTCGTGTAACTTACTTGATTAATATAAGTTGAAAATGCGAGGATGACAGTGGCGCCT
>DWDX01002673.1:0-14723 GCA_018245675.1 Agara michaeli
GAGCAGCAATGAAAAATGTTGCAAAAACGGGAAAATATTTCTTTTTTGAGAGCTTTCCTTCAATAAATAAATTATTTCGTTACACTTTTTTTTATTTTCATATTATTATCATTACTATTTTGGATACGCGGGCGAAGCCGGGGTTAACAAGTAGTAATGTATGTATGTTTAAAAGCTGTCCGGTTACCACCACACAGTTATTCAATTGCCTAATTTGGAATCAGATGGCCGCGTGTGGGATTGTCACAGTTTGTATTATTATCGTGCTTCGTTGTCAAGTGTGTTACTAAAACGCCGGTATGTTCGCTTTGCAGGAGCACGTCGTTCTTCGGCATGTTCACGAACAACAGTCTGCCGCGGACCCGCAGTAACAGTATGAGCTGCAGCCCCATCAACTTGACCGCCCCCCTCTCTGTAGCGGTGAGTTAACCACTCGACTTTTGTTATATTGAAAGTAAACCTTTTCAATCTAGACACGCGGCAGTGTAGCAGCCAAGTTCGCCAAGAGAAAAAGCGACATTGGTAGTGGTATAGTTTCCACGGACACCAAACTTTATTAACTAGGTGTTATGTTCAAGTAAAATTAGAGAAATTTACCAAGTCGCACCTTTGACAGGCAAAGAAGACAATACTGTTGAAGTACGTTATGTATGACAGAAGTTATGGCATAAATAAATTCAAAAGAACTCGGTATTCATTTACGTCTCACTTACTTCATTAGCGAAATCGTTATCGGAGCGCAATCTTGCAAGGTTTAACGAAGCTGACTTCCCTCACATTTCTAGTTTTGGTGAGATTCTAATATTGTGAACTTGGTTTTTTTTTTGTAAAACTACCAACTTCCTACGAGAAATCCATGTACCCCGTACCTATGTTCGAATGTGTGTGCGGTGCGATAAACGAATACCTCTCGCGAAAATATGCCATTATCAATAGATACATTGCCTTCGTCAGATAATTGTCAGTGACATTTTTGTGCGGTTATCTCGCCATTAAACTGATACCGCACCTCGCCTCGCAGCGCACGCCGCATGGAATATATTATGAAATACCCACCTAAATACTCCCGACTATAGGACCTACTTTGCGCATCGGTCAAAATTGGATTATAATAATTAGTGGACATTTTTAAAAGTTGCTTATGTATATAAACGTGTTCCCAATTTTTTTTCGTTCATAACACTAAAGCTCGTCGGCAGCTACTAAAATAACATTCTCTCAAGTTTAAGAATAAAATTGAAGTGATATAATAATATTTCCAGAACACATGCAGCCGGCGGCTGACGCCGCGCGTGAACCAGCTGCGGGCGGAGGAGTGCGAGGCGGTGAGCAACACGCGCGAGGTGGCGCACGAGCGCGAGGTGCACACCGCCATGCAGATGGGGCAGTCGTGCGAGGACCTCACCATCGTCGACTCGCCCACCAGGACGCTCAGGTCTGCGCTGCCACTAGCTTCCACTCCACGCATATCGACCTGTTTCGATAACGAATGGTCGACGTTGATGAATGCAGGGGCCGACGGAAACCGAGTCTCGCCGATAGGTCCGATACTGGCCGACGAGGGAGTCAGGAATCTTTAAAACCAGTCTTCATGTAGAGAATGAAGAATGCGACAGAAGCACGTCGAGTCTTTTCATTCCGTTAGGGCTCAGGCGGGACGATATAAAAACAATAGTGGTTATCTTTTTTTGTGTATAAAAGTGCAAAAGTGTAAAAGTTAACTTGTTCCAGCAGGTTTTCCCCCGCGGTATCTCCGTCGCCGACGCGCAAGTTCACGACGCGCCGGAGCCTGTCGCCCATCGCGCTGCGCGCGTCCACGCTGAGCCCGGTGGGGCGGGGCGCGGGGGCGGGGCCGGGCGCCGCGCTGGCGGGCAAGCGGCGCGGGGACGAGCCCGACTCGCCGCGCCGCAAGCGGCTGTGCACGGGCCGCGTGACGCCGGGCACGCCGGGCACGCCCGACTCCGACTCGCTCGACTGCACGTTCCGGCCGGTGTCGCCGCGCCCGCTGCAGGACGCCGACAATCACAAGTCCACCGATCCCAGCTAATGGCGGCTCGATCGAGGTCCGCCGTTGAGCTCGGCCAGCGTTTCTACCGTCAGGTCACTTTTACTATTGCGCGGTGTCGTTGCCGCCTCCGCGGTCTACGTTGATCTTCGAGCCTTTCGATGATGGCTTATGCAATTGAAAGCCGAACTATCGAAAGTTGTACGCCGCCGAGCCTTCCACGGTTACAGGGAGGGCTTAATTTATCAAGGAGATAACCTAAATCAGTCGAATATGATATATTTCGCAGTCGCCAACGTGTTATTTAAAACCGATACATGGTGTTGCTCGATCGGTAGCTCATTGGAAAAAAATGAGTATCAAACATCTAGACGTAGTAATTAAAATTGACATATAGAGAAATGCCACATGGAAATGGTTAAAAGTGACCTGATGTCGTACAAACGATGTCCAGTTCAAGATGATATGACAAGGCTCGCTGTGTGCTTCGCGAAGCTAGCTAGCTCGCGGCTAGACCGGAGCCGACGCTCGTCCGCGCGCGGGCTTCGTCGCGCTCGTGGCCAACGGCGTTCAGTTCCTAACGGCGAACTTCGGGCGTAGACTAGCGTAGGAAGAGCGTGCCCTATTAAAATAGCCAAAGCATCCAAAACTTTATTGTAAATATATGTTAGGTGCGTCCCGACGCGTATTGTATATAGGTGTATAGTGTAAGCGAATGTAGCCATTGTATAATTCGTTCATAAGTCCACTCGGGGCCGAGTGCTCCGATCTCCCGCCTCGATGAAGTCGCGGCGCGTCGTGCGTACCGACGTCGGCTCGCACGATCGTAATGAGCATGTCTTTTTTTATACATCACAGTGACCGTGGGCGGGCGGGGGACGGGTGATCCGTTGACGATGTCCCCGCCGACCGTCCGGTACGCCGCCGCGCGTGAGCGACGTCACCGTGTCCCTGTCGATTGTCGGCAGTCGTTTTTTGATATACTATTCACGTCGAGTATGCAATTTGTTGGAATTCTATTATTTATTTGATACGTGTAGGGTATTCAGCGCCGACGTTCTGCTACAGGTTCACCCCCCTTAGATGTAGTTCATATTTCGTTCGTTGTGTTCATTGTTCGCGCGGAATATGTGAGCCGTTCATTACTTGGTATGCCATATTGGTAAATCCATTGAATGTTAGTGATATATGTATTTGTATATTTTTTATTATTAATTATTTCACCAAGTATACAGTCGACATTGTGACGTACAAAACTCTGAATTTACTCATACTGTCTATGGTTTGACCGATTGTCTATGCTTTGACTGTATTTTGTTATGGCAACACCTATACCTTGTATAGCGACTAATGAATTTTGTCTATGAAAATATACCTCATGGAGTTTTGGCCGCTACATTTGGAGATGACCATTTTCATGAATCACTAAGAAAATTCGGATCGTGTAGCTAATGGTACTGGAAATGATATATATAATATTTTCGCTTATATAACAGAGAATTGCTCAAATATACTTATCTTTTCATGCCATTTCACTGACAATTTTAACATTATACATTATTAAGAGGAGCATAGACGTCTCAAATGCTATTTAGTTCTATTTTATATACGAATAAAAATTAAGACTGTCCCTTAACACACGCACACTATTATGTATTTTCTATACACTGGTATATAGATATGAAAAAAAAATAACTAGGTACATGCAACGATAAATATGATAAACGTATATATTTCCATAGCCATTGTTTAATCTGTAGTCGACTGTATACAAATAAGTCAATGAACTTTCGCGTATATTTTTCAGAATTTTAATTAATGTACGCTCGGGTGTAATACAATTATATAGCGTCGCAAAAACTAATTTCAATTTAGAGGCTAATTAATGACCGTCAGTCGTATTTGAACTTCTCTTATCCAGTGTCAAACGTTTCATATAGAAAAAAAAATCCAGTGCAGACTACATATTGTAGCCACTGAAAAACAATTATATTATTATATATATATATCAACGTGAACAGTTTAAAATTAGCAATAAGTGTATGACCTTCTTGCTGCTGAAAGAATTCAACTTCCATAAAGCTGGGCCTACACTTGTGGCTTATATAAATAGATATATCCGAATGTTTACGAATCATCTCATATTTTCCAAGGATATTGTCGATTAAGTCTTCACTGGATTTTATATTGAATCAAATATCGTCTTAAACGCAATGCGTCAATGTAATGATCTAGGACGAGCAATGATGTTATTTTGTAGCAGTTGTCTCGTTTAATCCATATAAATATTGTCTGTTCAGATGTTGATATGTTGCCGGCACATTTGCGGTCTAACGCCTTACCTCACCTATATTATTGGGAATGGCCCGTGGACCGTTCTAAAATGTAACTAATTTATAGTATAAGTATGAAGTTTTAGTGTGTTTCACGGTGTGCGATGCGTTAGATCGCAGGTGTAACCGCACCTTAATTATATTGCCACCATTTTGACATAGCGTAACATTAAAACATAAATGTTACATTAATAAACAATGTGTTAAGCGGTAGACGATTTATCTCATAAAATGTAATCAACTTATCGTAACCGTAGTAGCATCCGACGGGAGAGCGTTACATTGTGATAGAATGTATTTAAATAGCGGTATTTTTGTAAACCAGTCTTGTACGGATGTCGATTTTCATTTGAAAACGTAAGGATCGTGTCCGAATACCTCACATACACTTGTACGAGCTGTTATGAAGTGCATTTTGTTTATGTATATAGCCAATTGATGGGGATGTTGCAAAGTGGACGTGTTCACTAATACATTTAGTGAGTTCCTTGTATACAATACCTTTTTTTTTATTTCCAAATGCATTGTAATGTGTATGAATATTATAAATTGCACCAATCCTGCCTCACGACGCAACAGAATATATTTCTTACTAAATTCCACTGAAATCTGTGGAGTGTAACACCTGCCAGGGTCGGTCTGCAGTCTGTGAAGTTATCTTAGTAACCGCCAGTCTTAATATCGTCTCGGAACAAGACCGGCGTGGTCTCTAATGGTCCGGCGGCACGTTAACAGTGCCTTTAATAATTCCACTCGCATCGACATCACTTTTCACTGCCGTAGTCTTGTGGGGGATAAAGGTAAACACATGTATTACATTAACTTCAACGTTTTGACAAAAGCTTCACGCGTGCAGGCGGAGCTGTAATATTGATCCCATTCTCGAGGCGATATCTAATGATACATCTTAAGTTACACGTGTACACTGCGACACGTCCACTGTGCAACGGCCGCCCCCCCGCGCGCCCCGCCCCGCCGCGGGCGCGTTTTGTAACTTTTGTACAGCCGGGCGCCCGCCCGCGATACTACCATGTTGTTTTCAAGTGTGATTAAATCACATTGATGAATTGACGACCGTAGTTTTCCTTACCGTCCCGCTGTCGGCGAACGTTCCTCTGCGCACCCGTCGAGCTCCACCGCTGCATGCCAATACATCAAACAGAACAAAAATAGTAACTAACACGATCATTTATAGCTACCGACTAAATACTAAAAGTCCCATTCGACATTGGTCGCACGTGTCCATGGGTGTCGGCGGCCCCTTGTGGGCTACTCTTTGTTACCGCCTTCACAAAAAACAATGTATTAGGTATCTAAAAATTCGCCGAGATCTCGCACAAGGCGACAAGCAATATTTAAAAAAAGACAGTGTTACCAAACCAAAATCACTTTTATTTACAAGTCACTTTTACAATATTAACCGTGTATAATAAGACGACAAATGATATTAAGTAAAAAAAAAAGAGTTTTTAAAAGGGAAATTATTCTAAAACCTTACCGCTAGTGAACAACATTATTATAACATTTCCAATATTTTGTACTCTTTAAAATGTGATAAATTACAAAAACAGGAGGCGACGCGATGCGAATAATCTCACAAAAATAATTACTTTGTAAATTAATTATTAAAACATTACAAAAATACATTAATAATTATATTAATTATAATTAAAACGTCGTAGCAAAGTCCGCCGGCCGCCGGCGCGGCGCCGAACAATTCATGTCCCATTTCCCCGTCCGTCAGTCGAGTTCACATACTATCTATTACACACAATATAGTTTTATATAAAACAGCTGAAGGAGAATCCTCCCGTCGCGTACAACATCGACGGCCGCGGGATCCGTCCGTAGACTTTGCAAATCTAAACACAAACGTATATACAATCAGTACACAATATTTTCGGTGACAGTTTCTCGCTGTGACGACGTCGTTATATTAGGATTTTATTAATTTGCGATATATTATTAAATTCATTTAAACTTCCGTTTCATAACATTAGCAACATTGGATATTTGTCCGCAACTGAAATATCATACCACTGCCAAAGATATGTAATAATATTTTATAAATTGTGAGTTTAGAACCTGTGTGCGAGCCGAATTGCAATCCTTAAAATATTACACAATGATTCGCTTATAATTTACAAGACAACAATCACTCGTTACAACTTATGTCACAGCGATAGACCTGAGAATAAATACACAATATATAAAACAAAACCTGTCAACATTAGCCTATACTTACTATAGGAAGACAGAATTCTTGAAATATACGCATTAATCACTAATTATGCACTAAGCAATGCGATGAATGTCCGAATGACAAGCGTAAACTACCGCGTGCGGGCGGCGAGGGAGGAACTTTGGACAGATTAAAAAAAAATTGGGACACTCCAGTCATCCGATGCCAAACTATGCGGACAGTGCTATTGTGTACAGACTACTGATACGTACGACCTTCGGTGAAGTAGTACTAACCACTGGACCAAACCGGCTCGATTGCCACAAGTATCGAAAGATATGGAACAGAGTGGTCGAATAAAACTGTACATTCAAAAAACAAAATCTATCAATTAACAAATAAAACAAAACAAAATAAATGTCCATCCATCCAACATTAACATTTGTACGCGTTTCCACGCCGTTCGCCGCCCACGCCCGCTCCGTAAATACTATGGAGGTCCAGACATCTCCGTCTGCAAGGCGATCTGTTTTGGTTAGGTTTTGGTTTACATTCAAACGACAATATCGGAGATCGTTTCCGCAGAAACTACGTTTCGCTGCTCGTAACGAACACGACCGATTCGCCCGTGCGATATAAATACATGCTACCTATATATCGGTGGTCGGTCTTAGGCTCGCCATACAATATATGGCACGATTAAAACTAAAATCGTAACTAGAGCGACATCTAGGTAAGTCTAGGAGGTATCTAGACACCGGGTCACAATGCGTCCGCACGCCTCAGTCTTTACACGATATTACACAATACTCAAATAAACCTCTCGTCGTCACCTCGATACGCAATACAAACGTACAGTCGGAGACAAAAGAGGCACGGTGCAGTGCACGGCGATAAACTAAGTTTATCTAGTGGAAAACAAACAATAAATTATAGAATAAGTACAATCGCGAGCGAACGTGCTTTGTGAACAAAAACGAGTCACAGAGATTATGTGAACGTTTTAATTTAACGCTCTCGTGGCCGACTGTACGAACGTCCCGCTTCACGCGCGCCGCGTCGCGCCAGAAAATTCCAAGCACTCGGCGGCACCGCTCGCTCGATCATTACATTGCATACCTAACATAAACTACAGAGTGTCATATACAATTATCTTAACACATAACATAGGCCACAGTGGCACCTCACGTCGGCACCAGATCCCACTGCGCGCTTTTTATGCGCAAAATACAGATAACTAATTCAAGAAAGCACTAACAATTTCATCTAATCTAATCCAATATAATATATATGTATATGCAATTATAAGCGACATTGCGAGTCGACGCAGTAGGGTCCGGCGCGTGGTCGGTTCGAGACGCGGCATTAAAATAACAAACAAGTATTCCACTATTTCGTACGAGGCTTCGCGTTACACGCGCATCCTTTCCAACGAGAGTAGCGAACGTTAGCGTGTAACGCGCGCCGTGTGAGCGTACGCACACGAGACACAAATATGCTAGTAGACGGTGGTGCAGCGGCGGTTTCAGCTGGTGAGCACGGAGTCGTGCACGAGCGGCACCTTGGCCACCTCGAAGAAGATGGTGTGCGAGTACTTGTTCCGCACGGTGCTGATGGCCGACTTGGGCTTCTTGTGCAGCGCCGCGTTCTGCGCGAGCGCTATCGGCAGGATGTCTTTTAGTGTGTACCCTGCAATGTTACGTTTGCAAATATTATTATTATGGTTTGACATTTAGTTTCGCAATCCCCGGGGATCGGGTTCGATCCTGGCACGCACCTTTGACTTGTTACGTGCTTTATCAAACTCAAATATATATTTCATTCGCTATAAAGGTGAAGGATAACGTCGCGAGGAAACCTGCACACCGTAAGACATGTTATAAAGTGAGTAATATTTTCTGAGGCATGTGAAGTCTATCAAGATGTGTAAATGCTAATAAAGAAAATCCGTACTTGGCCAGCGTGGTAGACTATGGCCTAAAACTCTCTCACTATAAGAGGAGACAGGGTCCAGCGGTGGACAATTAAAGGGTAAAAAGATGTCAGTCTTTTAGACGGGACATGTTATGAGATATTGTAATTTTATAAATAGGCTATCTAGAAAAGCGAAGGGGATGAAGTGTGACCTGTGTAGTAGACGAGCGTGGGTGTCCAGTGGCCGAGCGACTTCATGCGCAGCGCCACATACAGCGCCGCGGCCGCCATCTTGCTGTCGGAGTGGCCCAGCAGCGCGTACTCCAGCAGGCCCTGCTCCAGCACGAACCGCGCCAGCGTCAGCGTCGGCATCGACACGCGAGCGCACTGCGGAGACGAGCTATGCGTCATTTGTAGGACTCTTATGATTATCTCAACACAGTGAGGACTACCGCTCGACTCCGAGTGGCCCTCGTTGGGACAATTCCATGTGGCTAACCGATTCCAAATTATTCTATTCGACGCCTGTGTTATGGTAACCGGACAGCTGATAAACATACAAAGTAATACCTATATAGATATTTCTATTACGCACAGACACTGTTCGTTCTGGATGCCAATCGAACCCACCACCTACGGCTTTGCAGTGAGGGTCTCTAAGCACTCGACCGCGAGGCCACTTGTGATATATAAATATATAAACAGCGCGCGGCTGACCCTCGCGTATCGGCGCAGGAAGCGGTAGGAGAGCGGCACGCCCAGGTCGAAGTCCACGGCGCGCAGCACGGCGGCCTCCATGGCCAGCAGCTGGCTCAGCGAGTACGCGCCGTCGCAGATGTAGAGGAAGTCGTCCACCAGCGGCGGGATGCGCTCCTGCAACACCGCCGCCAACCATCCTTACATTCCTCAATCCTGAATCCATTACCTTACATGAATGGCATGCCAAAGCCACACCGCCTTCATTGATAATAATCCATTTTGATGCGAAACAAAAACGATTCGCAGAGATAGGAATGTCTGCGTGTAAAGTATGTCGTGTTTAAAGCTGATTTTAAATATATGTTAATTTTAGTATAATTATTAGGCACTAATAATTATAATTCCAATTGTATTTCTTAAATTCGTACGCCGTAAAAGACAAAATCGTCATTGAGTAATAATTTTGTGAAATCTTTAAATGTCCTCATATTTATGCAAATAAATGTCTCTCTTTGTTTTTGAATTGAGTGGACTCGGGTGGGTCTACCTAGATATATTTTCTGAAGACTGGAATGCTGTTTAAAAAAAAATCAACAAACAGCTCTCACATCGAACTTAGCCGCTATAAACAGGGCCGAAGCACCGAGCAGCTGCAGTTCCTCCTTAGTGAGGTGATCCTTCTCGGGCTGGGTCCTGGTGGTGCGCGTGAGGTACAGGTCCACGAGCTTCACGGCCAGGTAAAGGGTCTCGTGGTTCAGCTCGAAGCTCTCCTGCACCTCCACCATCCAGTCGACGAGGAGCGCCCGCATCCACGACGTGATGCCTTTCATCCGTTGAAGATAATCGTCAATGGGGAAAAGCCGCTAAAAAGGAACAGTTGGAAATGCACGTTACAAAACTGTGTACAAATAAAAAATAGCAAAGCGAAAACATATCGAAGCAATTTTTACATACAAGGGGAGAGAGGAGAGAAATTTTCACATCTAAGGTGAGAATAAATAAATATTATTTTTACAAGCGACCTTTAAATTTTACTTATTTTCCAATACGAAAGTTGTGATCTTAAAAGAGCAATTGTATTTGCTTTCATAATCCATATTTAATATTCGTGTCCAGTAAAATGTCTAGTTGGATTGCAAGAAATCGTACACAATAAACGACGTACGATTGAGCAATGAACGCGTTGAGCGGCGGATGCCACGCGCTGACTACAACGTCCGGATTGAAAGGCACAAAGGGTGATGTTCAAAGTGGCTTCTTTAATAAACTGGAATACGATACCTTGCGCCCACTGTACCGCAAGTGGTGTACTACGTTTTTAGGTAGTCAATAACAAGAGAACATAACGCAAGTGGATTAATAAGAGTCTACACGTCTCCATATACTTACGTGTTCATGTGACGCGTACGATTTCATCGAATAGATGTTGGAAAAGTTGAAAAATAGGACACAATATCGTTTTAGCTCAGAAAGAGCTCTAGTGCAGAATGGTTACATGGAGTTTACTATACTGAGTTTAATTTCGCGAAGGCACCGTGTTGATATAAAAAAAATACGAATTAAAAATTGAAAATTAAAAATTAATTATTACATTTACAACGTTATAGATAGGTTCAGCAGAAAAGGAAAGTAAAAAAATAATAATTTAGCAATCGTTTTAAAAACACAAATATGAATTCTATGTAAATATAACAATAATATTATATAACTTCATACTAGCATCTGTTCTATAGTAATTATATACCACATGGGTTTGAGATAAAAGTTGTAAGATTTATTCCAATTTTGTTGCAATATAAAGGAGAAAGAAATATCTCACTTCTCTACTCTTCAGATAGTTGAAGATGTCCATAGCGTAGTGGGAGACTTGGAGGACATCGTTCCAGTTCTCCTGGTCAAAGTCCACCACACCCTCCGGCACCTTGTGACGGCTCTCCTGGTCTTCGTCACTGTAGCTGCTGATGGTGTCGTCCAAGTTCACCTTGTCAAGTTTCTCGGCTATCACCTTCTCCTCCTTGGTGACTTCCGCTGGGCTACTAGGAAAACACATATTTCTATAAAAGATAGCATGTTATTGAAGTTAAAATGGAGTCAGGATCATGGATGCATGGATACTAACTAATACTAATTGCGCTTATACTGACTAATGTAATAGGAAATAGGAAATTGGTAGTCTACTGATCAGCAAACCTGTTCCCAATAAAGACTCAATATTTTTTATCCCAACCCTTCTGTTGGTTCATTGCGGGACTCAAGTCTCTTCTCATAGTGAGACAGTATTACGCTATATTTTACCGCGTAGACCTAACTAAGTGCATCTTCAAATTTTTCCATTGAAACTGAAAATTAATGAATGAAAGACATGAATGTTGTACAATAGACTACTAACATATTCTCCAGTGCAGTCACATACAGCGATGGCTCGCCAGATACATCACTTCTGCCCGATTTGGTTGAGTTATGACTCTGATTCTGATTCTCCTTGCCCATGGATTTCCTCTCAATATTCTTGAGTATTCCATTCTGTGCCCGTGTCGCGACCGGCTTAGGTGCCTCCTTGGTGAAGTGCTTCTGTACTGTTTCTATGGCACTCGTCGCTGCTTTCTGTAGCTGTTTCGTTTTAGACGTTTTACCGTTTACTGCGGCCGTTTGTGTCTGTGATTTGATGTTCTAAAAGTTGAAACAATGATCAATACATAGAAATGGAGTGTGGCATAGACTTAACGACTAAAGCACAGACGGTTCATGTATTTCAACTAACATAGGTACCTTAAGACCCGCTAAGAGAATGGTAAATAGTAGACATACAGAATACCATGTTATTCACTGTTTGAATCTGGCCATGCTGAGTATTCTGCCGAGTTACTTGGCATGTATAAACTTGTTTTGGAGTAGCAAATTTCCATTGAGGAGAGTGAATTCTTACTCGAGGATTGAAAATCAAGTGCATAGGCTACACTTATCACAAAAATTCTGCATCTATGTAGGTGCATCTTCAATTTAGAAAATTGTACATTGCTAACCAAATATAAGGTATTCCAATTATGAGTAATTGAAGAATTGCAAGAGAGCAGTGTCGAGGGCATATACAAATAGCCTATCATATGATGATAAATAGAAAAGAACTATGTCTGTCCCATCCCTAGAGCCCTATCAGAGGTTGGTTGTGGATGTCCGTGGGCGGGAGCCGTCATTCGTGACTGCTGCCAGTTCATTCACTACTCTCCAAGCATTTAAAAAAAAAATGTAACATTACCCTAATCTTCTATAACAAGTTGAAAAAGAAATTAATGTACATGCAGGAATAATGTTGTCACATCTGTATATTTACACAAGTCAGAACTACTATAATCAGTCTTTTTCTGATCGAAGCACATGTGCTATTTGAACCAGTCCAACCCTGGAGCTGACAGCTAAATTCTCATCCAGGACATACTTCTGTATGACCATGTATATTTGTTGTCTAGGTACAAAACTCTTTACAAACTTTGTCAGTTGTTAGTTGACAAATGCACAGGATCTTTCTAGTTTGACATCAAAATGTCATGTGCACAGTTATCCCTATATTATTACTGTTGAAGAACTTAAGGTTGAAACTAGAGTTAATCAGTAACTCTATTGTTTTAATATTAAACACTCTACGCACCAAAGCAGATGTGGTTACAGAATAGCTGAAAACCGCTTCAATTACAAATTTATACTGAATTATAGAGCACAGAGCATTTTTAAACAGTATCAAGAACATACATACTTCAAGTTAAAATGATTAATATTAATTATGATCAACATGAATATTATTCGCGAATGTATTATTAAGTCAAGGCCTGGCTTTATCTATAATGTTTATCACTTTGTTCGTGTTTGTAAATATTTATGTAAGAATGTATAAATATTCAATATGTGCTTTTTAGTCACAGAATTTTGCAAAATCTATAAAAATCACTCTATTCGCGAATGTCATGAATAAATATTTCACTAAGTACAGTAGTGTAGTGATCAGTTAAAATAACTATTAAAATAAAGCAGAAATAAAAACAGCATGTTGATTTGTGTGGCGAAAATTTTTGGAGGGAAAGTTCAGTGACCTGTTTTTTGTCAAAACATGCCAGGTGATGTGGATTAATATAAGATATTTGCAATTGAACGGGTTTAAGTTCGTATTTTAACATTTAAAATTCTTTTAACGATGGTGTTAAACATGTATACAAGGTAAATACCCTCAATTAGTTTTTATTTATGAGGTTTACAAAAGGTTAATGACCTTTAATGTTGGAAGCATTTTGGTCTCCACCGTGACTTTCTTCAATGGCTGGAGCTTATCTTTGTCGTTAGTTGCAGAGGATTTATTGAAGGCATTGGTGATGTCGCCGAATGCAGCTCTCTTCGCAGTCATGTCTTTCAACGGACTATCTGCTTTTCTTTTGTTAGGCACTTTCAAACTGTCCTTATAAGTCTTCAGAGTAGCCAGTTGCTTACTCCTCGTCGTGATTCCATGGCTCAAAATGCCGTTGAGGTTCTCATTGACGCCGATCGGCTTCGATGCCAATCTCGTTGGCGCCATCGTTCCTAACAACAATTTAATACTCTTATCACGTGGATACGTTACCGTTACTTTTCATACACAATATAACACGTTAAAAAATAACACTGATGATTAATAAATGGTACAATAGTTTCAAAATCATCACGTCTAACGTTCAAAAATGGAGGCAAAACAACTGAAAGTCTAATGCTCGTAGCGTCAGCGTTATTCTAAAAATAAGCGAATACTTACAGTTTTCAGTCGGTAACGACCGTTTTAGAACAAATTGAAACTATTTTACAATATACAAGAAAAAAGCAGCACATCCAAGTAAAAATAATCTAAAAATTACGTTACTACAACACACAGCCGAATAGAGCAATCTACAAAAACCGTTGCTTTAAATTTCTATTGGCAAATCAACGGACTGAACGGACCAATAAAAAAAGTAAGTCTTCGTGTCGTTTCTTTTCAAGTTATGTATCTACGGTTAGACGGAAGTTAAATTTAAATTATAATTGTTTTTCATAGTCTGAAGGAACAAAATTATATTATTTTTTTGTATTATAACTATTTAATGTATAAGCCTAATAATGCAATTTTAACGATTCCATATTTGAGCTTTAGGTAATATTATTATAAACAACAACCAACTGCTTTGATTAAAAGGAAAGAAACATATACTAATTTAATCCAATGTACTTTTACGAGGAATTTTAATAAGAGACGTAATCAAACCAGTAAATATTTTTCATAATATCTAATGACACAAGTACAGTTATTACAATCGCCAACATTGCGTAAATTGTAAGACATTTGTATAGACGCAATATCAGTGATATGATATCAGGGCGATGACATACACAAACGTCATAATTTGCAATGTTGTGATAACAAAATTGAAGTGTTTGTTTTCCTTTAAATTATTTTAAATATACTCAAAGTACATTTAAGTGAGATTTATCTAGTGAAATTTTTTCCATGAACTGTAAGCAGTTCGTGAATGTAAAATGTTAGGAGGAATAAGGCTGAAAGTAATATATACCCATGAAAGGTCCTGCTTCGCTT
>DWDX01002674.1:0-14718 GCA_018245675.1 Agara michaeli
CGCTACAACACACGCCTCCTTCACCTCATCATTCGCATATATACCAGTTTCATCCTGCGCGATAAAAACACATCGACAGCCGTGTGGTCGGCCGACCCTCTCCAGTTTATCCTTATACTGTCCCACGTGCTCCCCGAAACGAGGTATGCAGGAATGCATATTTGTTATTTCAAATAAGTATATGTTGCATATTATACCTTATAGATATCTTACGAATCATTAAATGCAATTGATCGTTTGGTCAAACGGCTGTCTAGTTATAAGAGAGGCGAGACCTCGAGGACCGGGGTGCGCGCGGCGTGGCGCGCCAGCAGGTGGTCGCGCGCGCGCAGCAGGCGCAGGGCGGGCGCGGCGCCGGCCGGCCGCGAGCACAGCGCGTACACCACGCGGTAGCACTGCTCTACCAGCGGCGACGCCTCTCTGCGCAGTCGGACATTCCTCCATACTACATATTTGGGTTTTTAATTAAATTTTATTACTATTAGTTGTATTGTGGCGGGCGGGCCGTACCTGTCGGGCGCGGAGGCGGGCGCCACGTGCGCGTCCAGGATGTCCAGGATGGAGTGCAGGCACGTGCGCGGGCTGCCCGCCGCGCCCGCCTCGTGCAGCGCGCTGCGGGATATCTGCAATCCCACATGTTATGTACACAAACTATGCTTACATCAATATTAGTAAACCATCACGCCAGTAAATATAAATATCATTGAATTTGTAAAACAGATTCTAATAGAGTATAAAGGGAGTGTGTGGACTGACGTCGTCGTGCAGCTGGTAGCCGAGCAGGAAGTGCGCGAAGTTGGGCGGCGCGGTGGGCAGCAGCTGCAGCAGCAGCGCCAGCACGCCCTGCTTGGCGCCGCGCGCAGCCTCCGCGCCGCGTTCGCCCGCGGCCCACTCCTCCGCCTCGAGGCACTCCACGAAGCCACTCCTGGCACACAGTCACCACTATTTTATTGCAACCATAGAAATAAATCAACGAATCCTAAAACGGTATCGATAAGAAAATATAGTTGTCCATTTTACCTCTCCACCTGTAATCTCATACAAACCTTATTTCAGCTGCCAACTCGTGTCGGTGAGCGACGGCGGCGACGATATGCCTGGCGCACGCTGGCCACTGGAGCGCGCGGCCCAGCAGCGCCACTGCCTTGGCGGCGGCCACGGGCAGCATCGAGCCGTGCTGGAGAATGCGGCAACACGTCACCAGCCGGTCCGTGTTGTCGGGGCCCTCGGGAGCTGATCGTTTACGAAACAAACACGGAATTCAGAAAATATTCATTGGGTGCATGTAATCCTACGTACAGTAAGTAATATATCAACGTAATTTCTATGAGAGAAATATATCATCTCTCCTGTTCCTGTTCAAGCTATGGGTTGAATGTTAACATCCAAGATGGCCGTGCAGAGAAGAGATTGTTACTATGACTTACCCAGTATGAGCTTGGAGAGCCCAACGATGAGAATGTTCTGGCCCGCCTCGGCCGCGGCCGCCGTCAGCGGGCGCTCCAAGGCGAGCCCGCGCTCCAATATTTCTAGTGCACTTATCAAGGTTTCTTCAATGTACGACTGCAAACACAACATGAACTGTAAACATTGGCTACATGTGGCAAAATCAGCTCTAAATTAAAACTACAATCATAATATCTGAGTGACCGAGAGGCCTAGGTCGAGTGGTCAGAGAGTTGTAGGTTTAATTCCCACCCGGGACAAACGTTTGTACAGGTACGACTGCTCACTTGTCCAGGGTCCATCTGTCTGTCGAGCAGGTCCTGCGCCTCGTCCAGGGTGGTGAGCACGAGCCGCAGGAACTCCGAGTTGGTGTGCAGCTGCAGCAGCAGGCGGTAGCCGGGCGGAGGGCTCACGTCGGGGTCGCGGTGCGGCGGCGGGAAGTCCGACGGCGCGGGCTCGTACTGCTCCAGCCACAGCGCGAACAGACTGAAGCACAGCGACAGCATCTGGCCCGCACACAGTACCAATATTCACGTTCTATCCGACGAGCTAAGTAACTGATGCTTTACCTAACGGTGTATAACTGTTAGCCATGCTTAGAATTTTGTAGTCGAGAGTCGAGTCAGTTTATCAAGTTTATTTATTGGGGAAGAATTTTTCAAGAAAATCTTTAGTTGGGTGGAGGGTACCTGCCAGCGCTCGTCGGGCTTGATGTAGGGGCGGTGCGGCGCGGGCAGCGCCAGGCGCGTCAGTGCGTGCTGCACGTACGGGTCGAGGCCGGGCGGGCGCGTGCCGGCGCCGAGCGCGCGCGGCGGCGGGGCGGCGCGGCCCAGCGCACGCAACAACACCAAGAACGCGCGCGACAGCGGGTACTCCTCTATGCGGCACTCCACCTGATGCAACATCCCTCCATCAGTGACATTTCACTTCATTTCGGGATCCACGATCGTTTTCGAGACATGCCCGGTCCACTTTTCATCGGACGCGATCATGGCCGAGTGCTAGCCTAGCAATTTAAAAAAACGTACGCACACATACTCTTGTCTTACTTTCAAACTTGGAATACATTTTTTTTTCATTATATATCCTAATAAGCAGGCAAATAGACCGTCTGACGGCAAGTAGCCGGCAGCTGTGAATTTTACAGTAATAGTTACAGCAACATGTACCCTAAACATAAATATGCATGAATTAAAAAATTATAGTAAGAGTATGTAAGACCTCGAGTAGCTCCGCGTTGAGCGCGCGCTTGTCCTTGCTGGCGGTGACGAGCTGCGCGGCCTCCAGGCCGGCCCACACGCGGCCCGCCGTGCCGGGCCAGCCACCCAGCGCCGCCAGCGTCAGGCACAGCTCTGTCTTCAGCTGCAGCGGCACGTGGCAGCACACCAGCCCTGCGGCACGCACTTCACTTTAGATGCACTACCTAATGACACCTCTGTACCAAAACAATGTGTCAAATAAAATATAGTTTGAAAACGGTGACGATTTGAATTACATCGTAATTAATAACTTCTGTACCGAAAAAAATCGTGTTTTTTTATAATCAGTACTTTTTTTTATTATTGACCTTTTGAGCTTGATCTTTTTCCGATAAAGAGCCAAAAGTGAATATCAAGCCGAGCGGAAGAAGCGCAGACTGACCGAACATGCAATTGACGGCGTCCCACTGCAGGTTCTCCACGATGCTGGCGCACGCGGCCTCGTCCTCGCGCGCCACGGCCGCTATCAGCTTCAGCGCCGCGATCATCGCCTCCACCTGATCCAATGTTACTATTACCGGGTGTCAGTAAATAACTGCATAACATTATTTATGTAATACGATATGATGAACTGTGATATCGATGGCGGGTGTGGCGGTACCTCTTCGTGGCGCACGAGCAGGCGCGTCGCGGAGCGGGGCGCGGCCGGGGGCGGGGCGCGGGGCGCGGCCAGCGGAGTGCCGGCCGAGCGTTCCCCTAGCGGCGCCGAGTCCACGCGGAGGTTTCTGGGGAATATTTATTATCTTGACATACCTTGACTTATACTTCGGAAAAGAACATGAAACTTGTCAGGCTGTCTGAACAATAACGAACATATAAAAAGGATCATATAAAAGATATAAAAATCACATAGCTTTGTGGATTACAAATTATATCTCATATTGTATTTAAATCAATGATATACATACATCTAACAATACAAATTAAGAGGGCATTTCGAGTGTGTTAAACATGTCGAATTCGCTTTCAGACTCAGGTTAACACAAAGACAGCTTTACAGAAACTAACACTGATCAAAAATATTTTAACTATACATCAATCTATCGCCCAGCTATACATAAATAAAGATAAGATACCTGTGGTACAGCTGCAGCGCCGCCAGCAGGTGGTGTGCGGAGAGCGCGTCCCGCCTGGACAGCAGCGCCCAGGCGTGCTGGGGGACGGCCAGCGCCGCCAGCGCCCGCAGGTACGCCGCTAGCAGCGCCGCCACCACCACCTCACCCGACAGACGGACGAACTTGTACAGGGTTGCCGCTCTGCCCCCCGCCCTTTGAACATATAATAAATATATCTCAAGATTCCTAATATATTATCAAGGCCAATCATATTTTCAAAGGTAGACAGTTCATAAACCAGATACATTGTAATTTCTAATCATACTTGTGTAGATTAGACAATTTGCCTTCCAGGCTTTGAACAAATAATACGCCATCTCACCGCAACTATTGGCTCGATACCACCAACTCTGTGCCGCAGTCACAATGTGATATGCGAATGAGTACGTTCAGAATATCGACCTGTAAGTTTGTGCAGAGGATTCGCAGGCCAGCCAGTAGTCGGCGCGCAGGCTGTGCGGGTCGCGCGCGTACAGCTTCTCGATGCAGCGCAGCAGCGCGCCCAGCCGCGTGCGGTGCGTGGCGCCCGGCGCCGTCAGCCCCTCCGCCGCGTACATCTGGGCCGCGCGACCCGCTTCCTCAGCTCTACCACGAAACAAAACATTTTCAGTCAAGTAAAACTATATTTTTATTAACGCACAGACAAATATGTAATACACATTATACAACATTTGTCGATTATTAAATGTATATAGGCTGCAAACGTTGCTTCATTCCCAGAAGCCTGAGGAGGGCTTAATTCAACATGCTACATTGAGACCTGTCCACAGTATATGACGACCCTGACTTCTCACAAGACATAGTAATTGACTGCATCTAGTATGTTTTAATCATTTGAGCAATGTTATACCACTCCCTCCAAAACAGGCAGACAACTCACTTAACCCGCATCTCCATTAGCTTGGAATGCATGAGGACAATGAAATCAGTGATGAGCGAGTGGATGCGCCTCTGGTAGTACTCCTCGGTGGCAACCGTTTCTGACGATAGGATGGCTTCTTCCAGATACTCGAATGCCTGTGAAGTGAAACATTTCAAGATTGAGAAGTAACAAGAGAGGATTTTTTTTCTCTTAACAACAAAATTGCAAGGCTATCAAATTGATTACTGTGTAACACCCAATATAGGTTTAAATAAATTTTATTCTCATAAGACAAACAATGTTCACTTATAGTGAGACTTAAATTTAGGAACATATAGTATAGTAGAATATAAGCAAATAACAAGGAAAAGAAAAGTTATACAGCCTTATTGTAAATAAAATAAAATTGTCACAAAGTTGGATACTAGTACAGATATGGAAGACCTATAAGAAATATATTCTCGGCTTCATTATTCGTGCCTACAGATGAACACAATTGAAATTTGAGAAGCAATAAGAATGAACCTTGAACTGAGAATTCTAATTCTAAATTAGAAAAAAAAACATGTAGGGTAGGGTTGTAGATATATAAAAATATACATCCACTAAATGACCTCAAAAATTTACTCAAGCAATTTTAATAAGCCCAACTAGCTTCTGAAATGGAACACTACATTGCAGCAAAAATCCTGTCAAACGTAAGACAACGCTCACCTCTCCGTCTATAGCGGCATCTACTAACACTTCATCCTGGTCCAGTAACTCTACTTTGGCCTCCGATCCCCTCCTTAGCAAGGACTGTGGGGCTCTTTTGAGTGCGGCCAACGCTAGCCCTAATGACAACTGGCATAGAGCCTTTAATCCCGAAGCACTCTTGTCTTGGCCATCTTGGGATTGATTGGGTTGAGTCGGCGGTGACAGCTCATCCAATAACACCGATATTAAGTCCTGGTCTTGGATCAGAGGCAGCTTCTTGGCGAGCTCCTCGCCGTCTTCTCGTCTGAACAGAACAATATAACGAGAGATTTTAACACACAATGATGCCAAATATGTTTAAGAACCATTTACATATACAATAAGAGTACTTAAATTGCATCAGCATATACAAACCGAGATAAACCAACTGGTTCCTGTACAGAATAATAAACAGAGCATAACTATGACGTACCTTATCTAACCGAACTACATTGAATTGATCGTTTTTCCTTCTTTCGCGTCAATAAGGAGTAGCGGGTTCATGTGATTTTTGGTATGGAGATAGTTGAAGGGCTGGAGAGTGACATAGGCTACTTTTTTAGCCGAAAAATTTCAAATCTATGAGCTTTTATGTCTATCAGTAGGGTTATCGCATACCTGTGCAACATTGATAAGTCCAAGGCGTACAGGAGGGCCATCTGCAAGGCCAGTGATATATCATCCAGTGCACCCGTGGGACCTCTCGACGGGGACGTCATTTGCTGGAAAAGGAAGTCGCTTTTAAACTAATTATTAATCATATTGATGGGGTGAAAATAATATGCAAGTATACATTGTATCCAAGGTTAAAGCTTTTTGGAACAAACATGTCAAATAATTGATATACCTCGTTCAAAAGTCGCAACAGTATATCTCGGTCAAGTCCGCGTTGAGCCGACGCGGCGAATACCACGCCTGCTAGTAATTTTCTGGAATAATAGCAAATTGTTATTTATTGTGGGGCTTCTGTAACAGAGGACTTGAACCCAATACGAGGCCCTTGACGTTAGCATTTTTATATGTTTACATGAATAAATTTTGCCCTGTAAATCTTTGGTATAGAAACGAGGGTCTTTAAGCAATACAGCAAGAGGGCAGTCATGCGGTTTGTAGACAGTGTCATCTGACCTGGTGGTGGTGAGCGCGGCCACGAGGCGGGCGTGGTGCGCGCGAGGCGGCAACGCGCGGTTGCGACGCAGCAGCTCCAGCTCGGCGTCCAGCCCGCAGCGCCGCAGCGCGTCAAGTGCGCCGCCCAGCAGCCCGTCCGCCACCAGCTGCTGCACGTAGCGCGACACGTACGCTACTATCTCCTCGCGGGCGTTTATCGACCTGAGCACGCCCACAACACATGGTTTCTACAATCAAATAGCAATAGCAGCGAGCGATCTATAAACAATGCAGTCATAATGACCGCTATGAAGACATTGGTAATTTCTAATTAGTTTCGATATACACACCAGGAAACTCCGTCCTGCGCCATGACCAAGTCTCGGAGTGCCTGCACGAGCGCCCGCCGCCCGTCGTAGTAGAGGATGACGGCGAGCAAACCGCGTGCGGGACCCGCGCGCCGCGCCGCCTGCCGCTGCGCCGTGTGCAGCAGCTCCAGGCACGCTAGCTCGTTGGCGTTAAACATATCTGTATAGCACCAATACAATTGTAAAAACACATACGTCAATAGGCCACTAATAATAATCTAATATTGACAAACTAAGAGTACTATTGTTATACGAACACGCCATGTCCCTATTGTAGTAGGCAGATAGCCGATGCCTTAAAAATCCTTAAGAATTAATAGATACCTTAATAGAACACACCAATCCGACTAGAAATCATGATACATTGTAATTGGAAGCCAATTAAATATTATATTCACCTGAAATAATGATGGCTTCGTCCACTAACTCTTTGGATAACATAATTTTGCCCATACTTGGCAAATTGATTCCCTCTGTGATTCCTTTTTTCATTTCTTCCCTGTGTGTTGGGTTTTTTGGCTGAAATAAACAAATTTAGGTAACTACTACTAGTCAACTGAATTAATAAACAGTATGGCTTGAAAACAGTTAATATTTAACCAAAACATAACCAATCATGAACATAATGCTGTGTAAATCACATATTATAACTTGCATATACAATATCTAAGTCAAAAAGTACAAGTTACCTACATAGTCAGCCCGTGGAGCATATGGCAGGGATGTTATGGATGTTATTTCGGATCTGGATATGGATATGGATATAGGAATAAAATTATATCGGTTTCGCATACAGATACGGATATTTAATTATTTCGGGTAGTCCGTTACTTTTGTATAGTTTCGCTTATGGATATTAGATTGAAGTAAAATAAAAATAGATACATACATACATAACATCACTCCAAGTCCCTAACGGGGTAGGCAGAAAGCACAAAAAAAGTGCACACGAGCAATGAAATAAAAACCTGTCATAACCTGTGTTATTTAGAGTCCGCCCCTATCCAAAATTTTTATAACAGATATGGTTACGGTTTTGACTATATTTTTATTTCGGATATCTGATAGTTTCGGTTACGGTTACGGAGGTCCATAACATCCCTGATCCCCATATATGGTATACAGACTAAGCTGTACTAATTTGAAAGTTGACACTGAAGTATGGTGAAAGCCAAATTTATTACATGAGTGTGTAAGAACAAAGGCAGTAAGATATTGACTATTGTTTTATTTCAATTTGAAACTGCCTATTTTAATGGTTGGTTTATACAATTTGCTGAGTGGCGAAATTTTTATTATTGCATTATGCATGTGGATGGAAAGTTCATTAGCTACCAACTCATTTGTATCAATACACATTGCTAATTTCATACATGAATTCTTAATCTTACAATAAAGGCTGGGGAAAAAGCAACAACAAATATTATTAACAGACTTACAGGATTCTTGAATAGAGAAAGGAATGTCTGTTTGTGTCGCCGCAACACTGACTCAAATGTGTGAACGGCATATGGAGCTCCTTCCCCCTCTGTGGCGAGGTACCCCTCCACCACCGCTGCCAGTTCCTTGTATGGTGTCCATAGGTCTTCTGTAGTACTGCCTGCAAGACAAAAAAGATATTCATTTGATAGCACTTTAATATATATATTCCCTTTACAATTCAAACATATTAAATGGTACATGATTACTTTGTGATTTAGATATCAGACCCTCGCCACGGGAGGCTGGGTTCAAATTTTGACAACACCTCTGATTTTTCAAAATCAAGTGTTTTTTATAAATTAAAAACCAAATATAGTAAATAACCAAAGTAAGGTAACCACCGATACGGCACAGACTTAAGCCCAAGTCCAAACTTCACCAGAGTAGGTCTATACATGTCTCTCTCTTCGGTCTGTCAACTAAGGCATATAGTCTCCACACAAAACCTTCATGTGCCCCAATTCGAAATATTAGTGATTAAAAAATCATACGTATATGTATTACGTCCACCAGAGCGAACGATATATTGCAAGTACCACCCGCATAACAAACACCCGAATTACTTTCCAAATTAAATCAATACTTAACTTTTAAGTGCTGAACTAATAAAGTAAAAACCCTAGTAAAAGCAGGTTTTTCATGAATACAAAAGTTAAATAGAAGTAAAAACAGTAATTTCATATTTATTTTGTAACCGCCAAACGATACGTTTATAGGTTATGGACAAACATATTTACTTACCCTCATTAATTTCCATGATATTCGAATAAAGTATACCTAATAAGGCTATCTGCTGAAATTCATTTGCCGATATAAACAAGTTTCTGAATAAGTAACAATAATAACACAAATATTGAAAGTTAACAGACGGTGCATATTTTGAATCACTTCATTTACAATATTGACCACAGAGATGTATAATTGAATATGACAGATATGCCAGATAGCTAATGTTTGCTGGGATATTCATCTTTGATTTATGATCAAACATCAGCAGCTTATTAAATGTGAATAATCATGAAGTTCTAAATTACAATTTTTCAACTATCACAGTCGGCCGGAGGCTGCAGCCTGCAATCCTTCGTCATCATGTGAATGAAACTTTCATTTCATAATAAATAATTATTTTTAATTTTATGCCTGCGTAAAATGAAACATGTGACAATATCAAATGTAAAATTGCCAATTGCTTTATATATAAAAATGACAGCTATGGTAGAATTAATACCTTAATTGAAACAAAAAATAACACTAGACTCTACTTAATTTGTTTTCGATATGTAATTGTTCATTACTTTTGATGGTAAAAGTAATTTTTGTTTTATTATTTACACTAATTAACATAAAAAGACATTGATTACAATTGGTGATATAGTATAGTAGTTTTTTAATGTGAGACTATTTCGAAGGCTATGTTTTGATTTTGAAACAGAAATTACAGAAGTCACCAAAGTTGTAAATGTTGGAATAGATAATAGATACTAAGTTTACATTTTCAGTCTTTGTATAATAACGTTCTCCGTATAATTTTTGTTAAAATTTAGTGATCTGGCTTGTTTTTGGAGTTGCTTTCTTTCTTTGCATCCTACATTGTCTTGACTTCGTACTCTGATTGTTTGTTTGACGGATTTCACTGCGGTGTCCGTAGCACGAGTAAAATGCCGAGGAAATCAGCTTTAAAATGTCATTTCGGTTGTGATACTGGCGGTAAGGTTACGTTAATGATACATTTTTTCGATGTGATCGGTTGTAATAAAAAACGTGTCTGTTGAATTTAAAATATCATATTGCAGGTCCCCTCCATCAGTTTCCTAAGCCTGCAGATTACAGTCTGGATAGGTTTAACCGGTGGAAGTTAGTTTTAAGCAAAGAAGTTATAGAAAAGGGAGACAATTACATCTATAATAATATCAGATTATGTGATGAACATTTCGAAAAATTCTATCGTTGTGCAAGCAAAAATCTCGTTAGAAATGCTATTCCAACTCTCAACTTACGTAAGTACATTCCGATACAATAGATGCAGTAAAAGCCTCTCACTATAATAGGAGATCCGTTCCCAGCAGTGGGTCAATAACAAGGCTAGAAAAAAACTGACAGTACATAACATAATTTAGAGGGTTTTCATTTTAGGATACTATAAGATGACTATATGTAAGCGACACTGAAATACCTACAAATTACACTAAAATATGACGAAAGAATTTCTTAATTGTGTATTGTTGATAAATACCTTACTTAATCCGATTTTCTTTTTAATTTTGCAGCTTCATCATCAATCACATTTTTTTCCTCTACTGAAGAAGATCTAGTAAATAGTAAACCCAGTATGCCCGATAATGGTCCCGAGATGATAATATATCCGCAAGGTAATCAAATGTAACACTTTATTAAATCAAGTGAAAGCTACTTATTATTCTTGTATTAATTTTTTTTGTCTCTATTACAGTATCAGCAGTACAAAGTGTGCCTCCTGTAACTGTCCATAAACCTCCAGTTAAAGGTGTGTACTCGCATATATGTAATTTATTTCGATGCTTCCTGAGAAAGAAGTAATTGATTGCGTAAAAAGGCCGATTGCCATATTCATTAATAATATTGTCCCATTTGTATCTTTTATATTTCAGTTATATTGGATTGTCCTTACAAGTGCAAAATGGAAAAGAATCAACTAAAAAGGCAAATTGTAAAATTAAAGAGCAAATGTAAGACGTTACAAGATAAACTTAAAGCTGCCAACAAACTATTGAAAAGCAAACTATTTTTAAAAGCCTTAGATAGTTTCCCTGAAAATGCACAAATATTAACGAGTATACAGTTGAAGCCTATAACTCTGAAGCGTTAAAAAAGATGGTATACATTATTGAGGAAACATGATGAGTCTAACAATATTGAAACGAATGCCGAACTCATATACATTTTTGTTAAGCTCCAATAATGTGGATGCAGAATAGACTTTCCAGCATCGATTCCACTGCTAGATTTAACATTGTCATCGCATATAGACCACTGAAAACACCTCGTTAAGAAATTGCCAGAAGAAAAATTACTTACACAATAACATTCTCAATGAAGTTGCATTGACTACTGGTTTTTGATGTGAAAAAAGTATTGATGGTTACTTGATTTGTCTCTGTACTTGTACACATACGTTCAGATGCACACAGAAATAACAAGCGTACTTCAAAGTGTGCAGAGTAAGGCGGATCATGTTGTCCCATTTTTTCACATGCATTTTGCATCGACATTCAATGTTTGTTAATTACAATTGTTTTGAAAAGTACAACTGTCAAACCTATGGATTCTTGTGGTAAATTTAAAAATGTAAGTATCTTTTGGTATTTTTAGACGTGATGTAGTGAAACTTGGTTTACTTAAGATGTATCATAAAACTGACTTTGCCAATTAAAACTATAAATGAAGGTATTTTTGGTTTTGAGTGTATGAAACCCTAAAAATAATAATCCAATTTCTTGCTTTCATTGTCTAACGCTTGCATCACATGTTCTAGCTCAGGAGTCGGCAAACTTTTCAATCGGAAGAGTACAAAATTACATTTTACAAAATTTCAAAGTGTTCAAAGAACCACAAAGGTTTTTCTTGCCAGCAATAAATAGTACTTGCATAAATAATGTTTTTTTATAAACAAAAAAGTAATCTGTTTATTCATAAATAAAAAATATCTATTTATTTATATACAAGTAAGGTAAATACCCCAATTATGGACAGTTTAAGAACAAATTTTTGGTATTTGCGAAATTTTACCAATATAGTGAAAGTTTTGGTAATGAACATACTTAAAATGTAAAGTCTTGTTCAACATGTCTGCTGTGTTACGCGCGAGATACTGCAATTGGTTTTAATTTAATTAACAAATAAACATTTTCATTTTTTTTACCAGGACAGCAAAACACCAGTTATAGACACCCAGTACTGGACATGACCTAGTCATGGATACCCAGTAATGAAGACCTAGTAAATGACGAATGTAGGATGAATATCAAGTTGTAGAGGGTTTTAATTATTATAATGAATATAAAATGCATTAGAATGCTTTTTATTTATTAATAAGTAATTTACGAACACAAACTTAATCAGTCTTTCATGTATATTAACTATTAATTAACCAATATTTTTTCCTAATCTATTCAATAATTAAGCAACGACATTTATAATTTTTAGCTGCCACCATTTGGCATGCATTTATAAAATGTATATCAGAATCAACAACAACATAAGTAATATCTAATTAAAAAATTTAAGTACTGATTCAAAGAGAAAAAATTAAGTATTTTTCCATCTCTTTTACTCTGTAAAATCCTCTTTTGTTAATTAATATCGGGGAACGAATGCACTCCACAATGTCTTTTCTTTGGTACCACATTTTGTCTAGTTTCTCAGGCCATTTGTAGGTGTTTTCTGTTGAAAATGTCATCGTGCTTACTTCAAAGTTGTTTTTATTTGTATTTTCAATGACTCCAGGAAAATGTTGCCCCTCATATAAAACTATAACGTATCTTCCCTTTGATAGTTTCTGTTTGGAAGGAACTAAAGTACTCAATGGTGCGTCATCCGACTGCGATCCTTTAGATAATACACTGTCATCACTTTCGGCGTAAGTTATTTCAGTTTCAGAAGACTCAGATGTAATTTTTTGTTTTTTTGTCACTTTTTTCTTCATGTTAATGTTAAGTGTCTCAAGCCTTTTTTCTTCTCTTTTTTTAGCGCGCAATTCCTTTTCTTCTATTTGTTTCCTTTTCTCTTCTTCTTTTTTGGCATTGTAGGCTTTCCATGCAGGGCTTGTTATTGTAAATGGTATTTTCTCTTTTAATTTGCGTTTCTTATTTTTTGTTGTTTCATCCGTTTCGGTCTAAAATAAATTTCGTTTAAAAGGAGATGGAATCACATAGTCTGAAGTTCCAGAAATAACAGTTTTAATAGGTGTTTTCTAGCTGCATTTTCATAAAGAATTAGCAATTTCCGGTATATCTCCTTGTTCTACGTTTACGTTTATAGGAATTGTTTGCATTTCTTTAGAAGTCTCGTTGACATTTGAGTTATTCGTTTCTGGTACACGATTTGACTTATCAACGGCGATTGTGGATGTTGACTTTTCATTGGACAAGTAATTGGCTTGTGAAGAAGTGCCGGGTTCGGAATCGTTTGTATTACAAGATAAAACAAGGGTTGTTTGTACGAATTTCTTTCGGAGAATCATTGGCATTTGAATTATTCGTTGCTGTTTCGGGATTTGAAGACTTCGTTTACTCCGACAGTTTGCTTAATATTGGCCCAAATCAAATATAGAGATTGATCTACATTAGGCAGAAGATTTTCTAGGTCAGGACGACTTTTGTAATAAAGATCTTTGAATAACTTTAGCTTGTCTTTAGACAAGGTCATTTCAATTTTGTTCTCTAATGTATTCAAAAAATCATTTCGGTATGTAGAGACTTAAGTCTTGTCGGTTTTGACTTTAATTTTGCTCATATCTACGTACTCTGGACCAAATGGGTATAGTCCCCCCGCACCAAACCCATTTTTCACTGTCTCAGCTGAAATTTTCCCTACGGCAGTCTTCAAGACTGGAGCAAAATGTTGTTTTTTAAGGACTTGTCCTAAATTTTGCATTTTCCAATTCTTGACCGCTTCTCGCCATGACGACTTCAAAGGTCTGAATACAGCCAAATCCATTGGTTGTAAGATGTGGGTAGCATTTGGGTTGAGTGCTATGACTTCAATACCATTGTCAGAGCAGAAATTAGACAGGTGCAAAGTTAAATGTGATTTATATCCATCCAAGAAAAATAAAGTTGGCTTATCAATATTTTTGTCAATTAGCTAAGGGTTAAAAACGTTCGTCATATATTCATAGAATGTCCCTGAGCACATCCATCCACTTTCTGAGCGACCAATGGCCCAGTCCAGGAAAATTTTCTGAAATTGTTGACGGTATTCTTGCATAGTTAAATACTACCACAGTAGGTGCAACTCTCCTGCAGCATTTCCTGTAACCAGAACTGTCAGATTTTCTTTATCGTCGCCTGAAAAAGCATACACATTTTTATCTCCTTTTCTAGCAAGAACACGTCCTGATTTTGGGTTTAAAAAAATGCACTTTCGTCTGTGTTATAAAAATCCTTTCAGGATGTTTAAGTATTTGAATCAAACCTCTATTTTTCAAATCAGTTTCAACTTCCAAAAACCATTTCTCGATATCTTGAATAACATTATCTCTTGCTGGACATAAATTTTGAGTGACACGTTCAGCAATTGTAGGATGTCGTTTCATTAACGACGAATACCATTTCTTGCCAGGTCTGTTGTCAATGAAAGAGGTTTCT
>DWDX01002675.1:0-14715 GCA_018245675.1 Agara michaeli
TAGCCTACCTGCTTAGATTTTACATTTCCAAAACATGAAATTCTCAACGATCGATTCCGAACACATTCCATCAAAATATGTGAGACCTCTTCAACCACATTCATTGCAATTTGGAGACAATCTTATTCTCATTAAAAATACAAAACTATTTAATGGAATGTATCCAGAACGCAATCGGACTACAGTTTTCAAATAGCTGTACTCCGATTGCGTTATTAACTTTTGACTTTGCCTTCTTTGCAAGTGTCAAAGGTGTAGTCTCTTATACTAGTGATAGCTTTTTAATTATTATATTTTCTAGTTTCGCATATTATTAGAAGACTTTGTAACGAGAAACAGACTCAAACAGCTTGAACAGACCAGGCTCTGGTGGTCTACGACGAAGTATGATGCATATCCCAGTAAAGCTTTCTTGTGAGTGATTTTAATAGTACCAGAAAAATGTGATTGCTTTAGATGATTTGTCTATGGATCTTTTATTTGATCCTGAAATTAGATGCTAGTTAATACGTATGCGTATCGTCAAACGCCAGTATTCGATGCCAGTGGTTTAGCAAATCCTGAGATCTCGCCGTGGGGGCATAGATTACCAATAGCTGTTCACATTATTCCGAAATCAAAAGCATGATGTTTTAAGGCGATTAAAAAAGCAAAAATAAACATTTATTAATTCACGTCGTTTATAAATTGTGCGGTTTTTTTTCAGACACATATTTTTCACATACATGCCTGGCCGCATGAAAGATACCTTCCTCATCAATCCGTACAGCTCTGAACTAACACCTAAATATGGTGCAAAAACCTGTCCGTTATAAGATTTGTGTTATTTGGAGTGAAAATATTCGTACACTTGCATAAAACAAGCTAAACATAATGTTGAAAATTGTTTAATTCGTCTTGTGAGGTGAAACAGTTTTGTTATTTTTTATGTTCATGTTTGTAATATAAGTAAAATATAAGAACTTTGGCTTTTAGTGTGCGTATATGTTTATTTTCAACCTACTCATTTATAAATACCTACTTAATCTATTAAAAATTTCAATTATGTGTCCCACCTTAAGGTTGTGTGGTTATTTGCAATCATTTAAAGTATTTATTAATTCAAGACTAAATCAATAATATTATATTGAGCGATTTTTCAGAAGAGGGGAAAACTATGAATTTATTGTTACATCGCAAGTATAAATTATTTCTTCAAATGTATTAGGCGTTATGTACGGAAATCCAAGTTATCAAATTAAGCCAATGTTGATATATTACTTAATTAAATATGAAAATACTTGTTAACTCTATATTTAACACGTAAAACCGACTGATAATTTAATATACTGTAATAAAGATGTCAATTAGATGTTAAAAGAGGAATTTATTATTTGATGTTACCATGAAGCACTGATGGCAATATCAGGTACACTCTTGTGAGACGTCTCGTTCAGGTTTTATCGAAAGCAAAGTTTGCCAGTTTTCCGTTAGTATTAAATGTTTTTTTTATGTTTAATGTTTTTTTTAACAGTGGGGGTCATTAGACTTGCAACAATTAACAAGTGTCAACTGTCAATATTACATAAATGTGATGCTGTCAGTGTCAACAATTCAAAATATAGGTATCGTGAAAAACAGTCGAAAAAGCTTTGTTTAATAAAATAGTGCCTCCATAATGTCGGCACGTCAAGTTATACAAGTCGGGACAAAAACTGTGAGGCCAGTGCTATCGTTAAATGATAGAGAAGCTAAAGCTAGAGTGTTGAATCTTTATAAAGCATGGTATCGTCAAATTCCGTACCTAGGTCTGTACCTGTTATGTCATCAATTATTTTCTTTTCGTAGGTGTTTATTTATTTGCGAAATGTGCAGCTTTCCGACCTGTTATTTTTTGTTTTATCTGTATGTTTTGGTCTTCTATCTAAAGCCAGTCTCAAAATGTACTTTGGATACTAAATCTGCTCAATTGTCTGGGGTTCTAGTCGGTCGGCTACACCTCGCTTGCATAGATACTGTCAATAGTGTGCCTTTCATGATATGTTAATTAATTGTTTTCCTAGACATTTCATGAAGTATGGAGTGCCTTTGCTGTATATATTTCAACATCCATTGCCGATAAAGTTGATATGACGTGATTGTAGTGGTAGTATGTAAAAACTGCAGTGCCTTGTCATGGCAGTGTTTACAGTAGCCGACTGGCAGCACGTGCAGCAACAGTAAGGGCTGATATAAAGCGATACTATACACAAAAATAAAGCCAAATAATGTAAAAAAGTAATATCTGTTTTTAGCTTAAATATTAAGCATTAATAAAAGTGATTATTATAATTTCAGTGAAGGAATTTGACATCCCGAAATCTGAGAATCAATGCCGAGACAAGCTGCGTGAAATGTTTATGAAGAATAAGGATGTCACTGATATAAGAGTTATTGACATGCTCATTATCAAGGTAATTATTATTTAAGATTGCAACAATATTATCAATCTCCAAACTGCACTGGCCAAAATCCTGTAACATGTTTTTTTAATGCTAAATTCATGGTGTTAAATTCATTTGTCATGTGTCATCTAAGATGTAGAACACTTGACTAGAAAGTGCATGTTCACATTTGTCTTTAATTATTCCAAGTTACATCTATTTAATAGAACAGACTAACTAACAATTTGGTAAAATGCTTTGTCTGGCTTAGAGGAGCGTCTACCAGACACAACACAAAGCTTAACAACAAATCTTTCAAATGAAGATTGATTCAAATATAAATGGATGAATAAAAACTTATAATATATTGATTATTATATTCCCAGGGTCAGATGGAATTAAATGAATCAGTGAGGATGTGGAAGCAGAAGGGTCATATTATGGCATACTTCAAGCCCACAGAAGAACCAAAGCCTAGAGACTTCCTATCGAAGTTCTTTAGTGGTGCAGAATAGTTTGGCGTGTTAACTTAATTTAATTTGTATATAGAATATTAAACACTGTTTGCTGTTACATCTTACAGATTGTGGTGAAATAGAACCTTAATAAATCTAATGGTGTTAATTATTCTGTAATACCCTAACTACAGCAATCATTAATACTTAATAATACATTTGATTGCATTTTAACAGCAATGTTTGAATTAAAAGATAGATGTTTTTTGTATACTTCACAACCTTCTCCAACACCAGTGGTGCCATCTGTTGAGCCAAATGCAGTACCTCTCATTGACTGGCCTTTTGGTCTAGATGCTAATGACATTAACGACTGAGCTAGAGATTTTGGGCTTCTTTCCTACTCGGCCAGTACTAGTAAAAATAAAAAATTACAACTAAAAGTAGTATTTAGAAAAATCGACTTATATTTATAAAATAAAGATAGCACTTATTAATTATGAAATTATGATTAACCAAAATAAACCTTTAATAAACATATGTATATTTAAAAATATAATCAAACCTCTTCATACTGTCGATGTACACATTTGAATGATGAACACGTTTGAGGATTTAAAAATATGCTTATTCTCATGAAAAAATTACTGTCAAAACGAATTGTGTCAATGACATTGTTGAAAATTACGAAATCCCAAACTGATTGAGTGGTACATATTTTTCGTAAACAATGGCCGGGCAAGAGACTGTGAGATCTGCTTGCAAGGTGGTAAAACCTATGCTGTCTAGAGATTACTGTGAAGCTCACAGGCGAGTTTTAGGGCTTTACAGAGCCATGTACCGTTATATTCCATACATTAGTAAGTTATTTTATAACACACTCATGAGTTAAAGTGCACGTTCGTAAAAACTTGGCCCTTATTCACTAACCTGCTCCAAAAATTGGAGTGTTTGAAATTTGCACATATCTGTTATTGCAAGTGACGTAGTGTTATTAGTGTAAGGTAGTTAACATAACGTGAATAAATGAAGCAGATACTTGACGCGTATGAAAATGTCTTTTCTTCCATAGATTTTTTGGTAATCGAGACAGTCCGATGTAATTTGGTTCTATTTGATATATCGGAATCAAATGCTAAAAAAGTGTAAGTAGGTATGTTTAAAATAGGTCTGGTTTTCGGTAAGTCAATTGTTTACTTTTATACCCGCAGTTAAATATTTCGACATTCCGAAAGATGAACAAGCATGTCGCTGGAAGCTTAGAGAATACTTTTACAAAAATGCTTGTGTAACCGATATACGAATTATAGACACGTTGGTCATTAAGGTATGATTATATTGCATAAATCACTTTCAATGATATACCTACGGCTCAAAACTTACATTAAATATGTGTTCGCATTTTTATAGGGGTTTATGGAGCTTAAAGAACTAACTCATAACTGGCAGCAAAAAGGTCATTTGATGAATCATTGGCATCCTACACTTGAACCGAAACCAAACTGCTTTTTAGGCAAGTTTTTGTATGGCCCCGACTAAAAGTTGTCAATTTATATATGAATAAAGGGCTGAGGAAATACGCAAATTTTGAAATGAAATAAATAACAAATTCATGTTTTATTGATCACGTATTGTTTACATCACCTGCCTTCTCAAGGCCCTTAATTTCATAAACCATTGCAACTTTGAACTTAGGTATTCTAGTATAGTTCTTAGAACGTTCCTGGGATAAATTATGTATTACATATAATATGTAACCATGTAAGTAGTCAGTTTTGCAATAGTTTTCACAGATCAAATAGCACACAAATATTTAAATAGTATTTATAACGTTTGTGAGTAAATATTTACATTTGTTTTTTTTTAATTTATTTTGTTTAAACTCTTATTATATTATATTTTGGTTGTTAAATAAAATGGCGAGTACAGTTGTAAAGTATAATTTCGCCGACGCCCGGGAAACTGCAGAAAGCTATCGACTATTAGTTCTCCAATGCGCCCAATAAAAATGATTGGTTATCAAAAATACAGAACTGTGGAAGAGTTGTCTTTAATAGCCCGGCAACTTATCTAAAGATGCAATAAATTTTCGCAAATACCTGTTCTTGAAAATAGATAAGTAAAAAAATGGTTATTGTAAAGGACTATAGCCATTGTTAAAATTTTAATGCTAATGTTTTTGCAACATTGACAGGATATAGTTTGCGTCGACAGTGTAAAGCAATAATAGTACTGCAATGACTGCAGTTACCTCCGGGACTACTCGCGGTACGCGCACTATACATGTAATATATACAACATTCTGACGCAAACAATCTTTCACAACCGTAAAATTACAATATTCAATAATTATGTAAACAATCATGCAATATAGATAGGTAGGTAAATTCCTACGTTACAGTGCTATAATTTTTGTAAACTTAACTCTGGCATTGGACTGTTCAATAAATATCAGAAAAATAATATCATTCTATAGATATTTCGGCCGGTTTTGTCTTCGTAAGGCCTAGTAATAGCTTAATTTTTATTGGAGATTTATAAGTAGACACCTACCTACATTATAATTGCCATGCTTCCAAAAGACTTAACGCCATAATAATCTATCTTGTACTTAAAGTAATCACAAATTCTTACTTTTATGCGGCTTTTAAGTAATTTTTAATAGCGATACATTAATTTATCGATATGGTTTGTATTACTCTGTAGGTTCTTACCTACCTACACATGATATACAAATAGTAGGTATAGATTTGGTACACGATTACATTAATAACATTTACAAAATTTTAAATATTAACCTAATGCCATAATTCTCTTAACCTCTATATACTTGTCTTGACTGCATATACAACACTATTATATTCACACCATTCAGAAGCATCCTCTCGCCGGCGACAAGTTAATGTCACTTTCCGTAATTACATCTAGTGAGGTCTTTCTTGTTTAATGAATTTTCTTACAATAGCATCTTCACGAATTCTGTAATAAAAGAGAAGAACCGTTTGTAAATTTATAAATAACTTCATATATTTCATTGTATCGATGAGGATGAGATGAGATAAAATAGAGACGTTTACTAGCAATGAGAAATGACGACAAAGGTATACTTGTGTCAAAATGTAAGAAATTTGCTCTTCAGAACATATAACGTAATAATGGTGCTGTCGTAATTGAATGCAGGAACACTAGTTCCTATGTACATACATAGAATCTGGAATGCTTTATTCGGCAATGAATATTATATCTACCTTCGTAGTCAATGCGGCCGTCGTGGTCGATGTCTCCGAGCGCGAGCACCTGATTGAGCTGCGCGTCCGTGACTGGCTCGCCGATCATCTCGAGGGCCGACCGCAGCTCGTCCCGCGTTATATACCCGTTGTCATCTCGATCAAACACCCTATACGAAAATGTATTGTTTCAAATAACGAACTGAACTCTACCGTAATTTATCAATGGAAATTGAAAAATTTGTTCTTGATACAATTTGAATCTAGTAACAGCTTTCTACATTGAGGGTCACATAGACTAAGAATTTCCGTTAATTTCTACCTAGATTCGTATTTGAGCAAAAATCAATAGTAACGTAAGCAAAGTATTACATTTCCAAACGTGTATTTGATTTATATGTTTCACAACTGACCTCGATTGCTTTAAATACTGGTATTGACGTGGTTAAGAATTAGAATGCAATTATACTAAATTGAAGACATAGGTAGTTCGCGTTATTTGTTTTTCGTTTCAACTAAATATAGTTTTAATATTTCATAAGCTAGTTGATATTGCTCACTTAAAAGCAGCTAGAAGGTCCCTTGTGATCTCCTCCTCGGAATCCCCGTCGCTGGCACTGACGTCCATTCCTTGTATTGCTTGTATCTTTGTCACCCATTGCATAAAGTCGTTTTCGTCTATTAGACCATTTCCTGTGAATGTTATTGTATTATATTACTGTTTGATATTGCCCAATATAAAAACTATCACCAGGAAGAGGAACGTGACATCGTTATTTTTTGTAAACAGATAAACCATTATCACCGCTAATTGTTTATTTATCGTTTCGAATCACGACAATATAACAGAAATCATGAAGTGAGGAAAAAGCACAAACTCACTTTCAAGAAGTAGGTCCCTATATTAAGAGAATATGGGAAATATTTTGACGTTCGAAAGTAAGATTAAGGGAAGTCGATTTTTTTTAAGAAGTGCACGTTAAATTAATATACATACAATATACATGTCAAAATATGAAATGAATCAATTAAAAGTGAGTGATAGAGAAACAATGTTATTTTACCAACACACACACGACTTTACAGCCGTGTATAAGTTTCTTGCCACGCTTGAGAAAGTATTGGCGTGCACATAAATCTTTTCGTAATCAAATACCAAATACCTACAGCTCGCTGCATCAGTGCGAGTTGCTGGACAGTCGCATGCAATTCAATGTAGTTTTTTGAATTGTTTCCCTACAATTATCGGATAGTAATAATAGTTAAAAAAAATTGATTGACATGAATCTTAAATTTGAACCTTTTTCTGGTACGTTTTATAAGTCTTCTCACCGTGGGATTCATAATAGTCTCCGATCTTCCATATAACCTGCGTAGGTATATATTATGTATAAGTAGTATAAATAACGATAATTTGAAGATGAATTCAGTTAAAACTTCATTATAATAAATTTGTATTTACTAATTCTATTATAATCACATTATATACATAGGTACAAAGTAATGCAAAAAGCTTTTAACTAAACAAAAACATGACGCGTTTCGCAAACAATGCCACAGTTACGTACTGTAAAGGTAACTTTAATAGGGCAATCAACGAAAGGGCTGTCGTCGTTAAATCTTAATTAATGCGGTAGCGAGGAAGTCATTACAATCATGACGTCAGCGCTTCACTCTCCCTTCGCTCACCACCGCTCCATTAGCCTTCAGTTATATTTTATTCCTGTCGGAACATACAAATATAATATATGATATGACCCTAATGAAAAGTACATACAGAGCATTCCCGACTAGTGGATAAATGTATACTACTTGTTTTATATTTACACTTCTTGTTTTATTTTACTAACATTTCAATGGCTATATTTTAATTCAGTATATCACAATAAGTTAGAACATAAATAATAAATATAAAGCCATACATGTAAATCACACAACTCGTTTATTTGTATTTATCATTAAATGGATGCTGAAATACAAAGCACCGACGTATGCTATCCAATAACGCCTGCTATGCATTAAACGTTTTATCAAGTAATGGTAGGTTTATTTTTGTGGCGATCGCGTAATCTGAAGGGTGCAGGTATAGGTAGCTATAATCTGATGAGATAGGGTTACTGATTAGCATAACACAACGTGGCGTTAAAGCGTGCGGCCTGTGGGTGTTACCTGTGACCTGTGACCGCTGTTTTTCCAGTTAACTATCCTTATTATTCGAAAAACAATGGTGTAAAATGAGCACCACAGTAAAAAGAATCAGCTTAATCTATTTAAACTATATAGGAGACTCGGGGCGCGGTTAGCTCTTTGTTTAAGCTTTTTCATTTCAAAGAGGATTTAGCTACATATGCATTTAAACTTTAACATTGAGAGTACAAGAGATAAGATTTTAGACTGATTATGAAAATATCAAAGGTTTCTACTGTATAAATGCTGCTGAAATATTAGATTGAAACTTACATGTTTATTCATATAGTAAAGAGTATAAGTATGATTTGTATAAAACAAAGCAATAATTAAATGCATCTTTACATTCAAAGAATATCATATTACTTAATTGAAATGACGGGTGAGCTTATATTTACTATAAGTACAAGATTTATGTATTATTATATTATTATTTAACTTATTAAAACTGTATTGTTAACATTTAATCCGTTAAAATAATCCTTAAACTAACACCTAGTCTGTAGAACCTACCTACGGTAATTCACGTATACAGTTACTCACTTGAACCTAAACATTAAAAGACAAGACGGGACAATCTTCTAATACATTATCGACGTTGTGAGTTGACACTTATTCCACAAATAGATACCTACGTCGACTGATTATTCTTTGATATTCATCAAAGATCACGTTATTAACACTTGATCGAGAGTTCAAAGAGAAACTGCCGTAGAAGTGTTAATGTTTATAACCGTTGCTCGGGACACTGGTCCGTCTCACGTAACTGAATCTTTTGATCAACTTCATAAACAATTCTACAACAGGGTCGTTTAAATAAGCAGCAGTTAATCTATAAGCAACTGTGTCACGAAGCTACAGAGAATCATAAAATTAGTGACTTTTGAATTTTTAAAATAGTATCGTTTTGTAGGTATCCATAAACATTTACGAACGCCTTGGCAATATTAACATTAATATATCAGAGGTGTTGACAGTATCGACCCAATTCTTCGACTTGAAAGTTTAACATAAAATATTAATGTATAATATTTGTTATTTAAAAACTGCCAAGTTGAAGTCTACGAAGCAATATTGTGTTCTTTGTAATCGTGTTCTTAACGATCTCAGTGATCAGTATGTTTAAAATTTGGCGCCTCTTGAGAATGCTTCTTTAGCCAAATTTCTACTATTTTCGGAACACAGATGAAATATGTTAGATAGCTTTCTCTCATTGCTCTTAATTAATATGTGCATATGTAGGAACGTGTATTTTTTATAGAATTATCGCAACCTAATGATTTTTCTTTTGCCTGTTCGAACTTGATTCAATGACTTTTGACATATACCTACATCGAAAAGTCACCAAACGAATATCGTATGGGCATACTTACAACTTCTCTTAAATCGTATTTAAATTAAACTGTGGAATAAAACGAATATTATCTTAATGCCATAAAAATAATATTATGTGCATTATCTACAGCGACCGTGGATTGTTACAAACATTGGGAAGTGGGAAAATAGAAACAGAGCAATGCGAAAAGATTGAAATTCAAATAAATACATTTTAAGTAGCGAACAACGGATGCCAGTGATACCCGAGGCGATACTACAAGGAAGCTCTTATTTGGTAAACGAAATTTTGTGACATCACACGAGGAGTGGCGTGTCGGTAATCTATTACAGATAACAAAGCCAAATTATCTATTTTTAACATTTTTTAATTATCCCGATTTGGCTTCAAGAAATTATAGTAGCCTTACGCAAGGGTAACCTTGCGATCGTGCGAGGTCGCCGGAAGTCACCGGCCTACACCTGAACCGATTCCAAATAGCACGACCGTACATTGTATCAGATTATCTTCATCGATTTAATAAAGTTTCGCTTACTCGGCTCAATAAACATTAAACATCAAAACTTTTTTACTCGCCCAAAATACTTGACACCGATTATTATAAAACTTAGTAGAATTAAGTAACCAAACGGATTTTACTATTTTTTTTTTATTCGCAGCAAAAGTATAGAAAGTATAAACGTACAAAAAGTATAAGCAGCAAAAGTAAAGAAGTGCTCTGAAATTCCAATAAAATTATCTGAATATGACTAAAATTCACCGTGTGACACTGTTTATATTTGGCAACATTTCAAATCAAAGATCGAAGTGGGCGGCTCGCTACTTACCTATAGGTAAGCATTTAGGAATGACACGTGGCTATTTAAAAACTAATCTGTTTTTGGCTTTTGATTTCTAGCTACAGTAATTACGCATCGATCCAATTAATCGGTTATGTTTATATTCAAACAACACAATTATCATATAATTAATCAGGCGGATAATTAAAAGTTTTGCGATTGATTATTGTAAGCAGTTAATTCAATTAAAACAGAAACGTTTTATCACCTGATTTTTTTAGCAACTAACACTCTGTTAGATAATAAAAGTATATTTAAATTGTAATTAATAGTAATTTCAAATATGTGTTTTAAAAAAGTTTGCTGATATATAAAATGGTTAAGTACCGATGACAAAAACAGCCATCAGTTAACTTTTATCAATAGTCAACGCGTACGTCGTACTACGGCAATATTCTACTTGCATTAGAATTAGAACATCGTCCTGTACATTTACTTTTTTATATAGCTATATGTCTAGTGTACATTAAATAGATACTTAAAAAATAAATGTTGAAAAAAATAGAACATTTCTCTTATAATATTATTATTTAGGGTTTTTGTACATTTTTGGCGGCTTCAATCTTAACACAAGACCTTAATCAACGATCCTTTGCGTTTTTCCTAATAAAACACTTTAAATACATAATAGTATCACATTCTGCAGTAGCTAACTGAAATTCTACCTAATGATTTTTAACTGGTTTTATAAAATATGTATAAATATAAAGTTATAAAATAATATGAACGGCTAGAGCTTCCTCAACTTTTGCATGGGCGCAGTAAAGAATCCACTAAGAAATATTTTATAGAACTTAAAATTTCTATGAAAATTAAAAATTTAAATTTCTAAAATCTCCTTGACAGAAATTTATGTGAAATGGACGAACGGACTAAATAGGTGAAAAAGTATACAGATCACTCACCAGTCTTACTAGCGTCCTTAATGAGATCGGCTATGAGTTCGTCGCTGACCTCGATGCCCAGGTTGCGCAGCATGAACTGCAGCTCAGCTGGCGTTACGTGGCCGTCGCTATCCCGGTCCAGCAAGCCAAACGCCGTGCGGAGATCTGGAAAGGAAATTATAATTTTTATGCAAAACACAATTGAATAATGATATTTTATTGCCACGTATAAATACATAGTACGAAAAGGTTTTGCATATATGTATATATGAATAGTTACAAGTTGTAGGCAGCTGCCAATATGCAGAGGTAGTCGGTAAACAACACTCACAAAATTCATTGCGTTTTTTCGACATTTTCAATTTCAATTCAACGGTTTTACATCCTATGACAATTGATCTAAAATGTACACATATCTTTACTATCTTCTGTTAACGACTACGGTTCAATTAAGAAAACCCAAGGTCTGTCTCCAGGTTGGCTTATAACGTTGACAACATTGACAAAAGATTAGGCAACATGACGTATTTCATTCCGCGCCTTTCTTATCTTGTTCTTCAGTTTTCAGACACTTGCTCTTACGCTTATCATATTGTAAGAAAAAAATTGGCAACAAAACGTACATACATAAGTTGACGCACTTATAGCTATTCAAGAAGTAATAATAAAATCAAATACGTATACGATTGCATTTAATAGATTTCAAAGAATCTTAGCTTAATTGTCTTCATTACGGTAAAGTTAAAAAAAAGACGATAATGCCTTGCCATGACAGAAGAGAATGGCTCGTCCAGGAGCAGGACATTCATGTCGTGCTGCTGGGCGAGACTAAGTTGGCACCGGGCCGGGGCTTCCGACTCCCTAATTTCGTTGTGTACCGCCGTGACGAGATCTCGCCGGCCGGCGTCCCGTTCAGGGGCACGGCCGTCGCGGTGCGTCGCGATGTGGTGCACGATGAATTACCGCTCCCGCCATTCGCTCACACGCGCTCCATAGGGGTGACGGTGAGCGTGGCGGGCGTGGAGCTGCGGGTGTTTGCAGCCTACCGCCCACCTGGATCAGCCTTCGAACCCGAGGACATCCGTAACATCTTGGGTGGAGAGCTTCCGACTCTGCTGGCTGGCGACCTCAACGCTAAACATCCAGCGTGGGGCTCCAGGATCGCCAATCCACAGGGTCGTCGACTCTTCAAGGACGCGGAAGTCCGGGGGTATGAGGTGCTTGGGCCTGAAGCACCAACACATATCCCGACTGCCGCGTCGCTCCGCCCCGATGTCCTGGACATAGTACTTTGTAAGAACGTTCCGTGCCCGGTCCATGTGGAGGCGTTGTATGACCTGGACGGACAACATCTCCCAATATTGATCACGCTTGGCCTCGGCGCCGAGTGTGTGTCGGTTCCCCGGCTCCGCAGGAGGACGGACTGGGAAAAATTTCAGGCCTCGTTGGACGACTTGCGGCTCGACGTTGCACTCTCCTCGAAAGAGGAGGTCGAGGCCGCAAGTAAAACCATAAATGAAAAAATATGTAATGCTTACAGAGATGCCACCACGGAGGCCACGGTGACGTCCAACTCGTACGAGCCACTCCCAGCCCGTCTTCAAGCGTTGAAGCGGCGGAAGCGCACGCTGCGGCAGTTGTGGGCGCGCACCCGCTGCCCACGGGTCAAGCGTGAACTCAACGCACTGGCTGAGCGGCTGTCGGCGGAGGTATGCGGACATCGTGGCGCCACCTGGGAGGCGCGAGTCGACCAGGCGGGCGAGCACGAGACGTCCCTGCATCACCTCAACCGACAGCTAACTCGAACCAAAAGCACCGTATGCCCGCTCCTTGATGGGTCGGGCAGACGGTGTTACGCTGCAAAGGATCGCGCGGAAATTCTTGCAGAGTACATGGAAGAACAGTTCTCACCGCACCCCGCGAGCCCTGCCGTCCGGGGACACCACGAGCTTGTGGAGGCGCGTGTGGAGGAGTTCATCAACGGTCCGACACCGCCACTCGAGGGTGTGGAATTTATTCCCCCCTCTGAGACGCGGAAGGTCGCCCGGCGCCTACCCAGGCGCAAGGCGCCAGGCCTTGACGGACTCCCCAATGCGGCCCTGGCAATGCTCCCCAATAGAGCAATGGTCACCGTGACGAAACTCTTTAACGGTATACTCCGCACAGGTCATTTCCCTACCATCTGGAAAATGGGGAAGGTCATCGTCCTCCCGAAGCCGGGGAAGGATCGCCGGTACCCGGCGAGCTATCGTCCCATCACGCTGCTGCCGAACCTAGCGAAGCTGTTTGAGAGGCTGGTGTTGAGGCAACTGATTTCGTCACTTAGTTTAAGGGACGAACAGTTTGGTTTCCGCGCCGGTCACTCGACGACGCTTCAGCTGGCGCGGGTGATCCATCACTTGACTGACGAGCGAAACCGCGGGCGGCACACGGTGGGTGTCTTTCTCGATATCGAGAAGGCCTTCGACCGTGTGTGGCATAGCGGACTCGTCTTCAAACTGCTGGAGTCGCCCGCGCCGGCGATGCTGGTGAGGTTAGTGGCGTCATTTCTAGATGGGCGACAGTTCTGTGTGTCGGTCGAGGACGCGACCTCAAACCCCCGACCCATTCGTGCGGGTGTACCGCAGGGAAGCTGCCTCTCGCCGCGCTTATACGCGTACTTCACGGACGACATTCCCACACTCGCGGGCAACCTCGAGGAGTGGGAACACGACGTCACGCTCGCGTTGTTCGCGGACGACAGCGCGTATTTCACCTCGTCACGTCGAGCCGAGCTTGCTGCGCGAAGGATGCAGCGCCTGCTCGACCTACTGCCGGTCTGGTTGGACAAGTGGCGGATGGCTGTCAACGTCGGAAAGACAGTCGCCATTCTGTTCAGCCGGAAAATCGTCATGCCACCGCCGCTGCGACTTCGCGATCAGGATGTCGCGTGGCAACGCTCGGTAAAGTACCTGGGATGTCACATCGAACGCACGCTCAGCATGAAGAGCCAGGTGGACCATGCCGTTCACCAGGCCCGTGCTGCGCGGGCGCTACTCCGACCGGTGTTGTCATCCCGGCTACCAACTTCTACGAAGTTACGGGTGTACCAGGCGTACATCCGATCGAGACTCACGTACGCAGCTCCGGCGTGGTATGCGCTGGCAGCGCGGACGAATCGCAGGCGCCTCCAAGTGCAGCAGAATATCGCGCTCAGGACCATCGTGCGGGCGGGCCGCTACGTCAGGAACGACGTGGTGGCGCGCGACCTCAACGTTCCGACGTTGGAGCGGTTTGTGGCATTGTCGGCGCGACGTATGTACGATCGCGCCGACAACGGGCCACACGCCCATCTCCGCGGGGTCGCGCCCCTACACGCTCGACCACCCGACGGGCGCCCGCTCCC
>DWDX01002676.1:0-14715 GCA_018245675.1 Agara michaeli
GTAACATCACGCCTGTAATCCCCTAAGGGGTAGGCAGAGGAGTGTAGAACACACCCACAATTCACCAGTTACGTTTAGTCCCACAATGGAATAGGTGGTGAGCCTATTGCCATAAGGATAAGGTTCGCCAATTGTCTATACTATAATGATATAACTATAATGTCTAAGTATTTTATCCTTCAAAGTTTTAACAAATGATGTAAAATGCTAAAATGGCACGGGGCTTTGTAATATCAACAAATTTGAATTTGAGATCCGCGGAGTAGAATCTTCAAATCTAAATCACTAGGATACTACTGCTTCAAATATATTATCTTCATAACCTGAGTATCTATATTACAACACTAATAGCTGATAGGAAAATATTAATGAAACTTACAGAGAACTGACCTAAGCATGATGTAAACTAACATTACATCATACAGTATGAAATTTAATTATAAAAATTAATCAATTAATAAACAAATTGATTTTTAATACTTATTCCTCATTTTATGAACCAAATTGCTCAACTTATTGTTTGTATGACTCGAACCGAGCCAATCATCGACATCGAGTTAATTCACACGATTACAAACCAATGAATACAACAACAACAACAACAAAAAACTAAATTGAGAGAGTAACTTCTCATTTCCCACAATAGCTGAGTCGGTTAAATCTGGAATTGTTAAGGTTACCGCGGCATTGCTTGCGGTGAACAAACATCCCTTATAAAGGTTACTGTTACAGCCATTCAGGGTTACGCTCGCTTAAAGAGCGCCTTCCGCTCCGTGCCGGGATCACTACTAAGGAAAGCATTTTTATCATTACAACAGTAGTACTATTATTATTTCCGATTTAGTTGCACTCTCTAACCCAATCAATCATAATTTAAACAATGTTGTGCGTTCTTTTTTTGTGTAATAAAATTGAATTAGGATAATAATGAATATTTAGATAATACTTATACAGAGCATTTTTACTACGGTGTTCCGTATTATATCCATGTTTTGTTTCAATTTTTTTTGTATTAATATTCATATGGAACTAAAGGAAATAGTTGATATTTTCTTTTCCGTTACGATTCCAAACTTTAACACCCATATGTAAAATTTGGAATCGTAAAGGAAAAGATAATATCAATATTTTTAAGTGAAGTAAAATTTCCGAAAACAATACACTATTACTAAAACGGGGGGCATCTTGGCAAATGAAAAGTGGATAAAGAAAGGCAAGTTCTATCAATAAGTAGCGGTGGAGTTGGCAAATTGAATTGAATAAAACACACAAGTCCGCTAACGAGCCGGTGTTTACCCAAGTGGACACTAATTGGCTTAGCCAGCGGTCGTCGTCGCCGTGAAAACAAAACGAGATAAATCTGTGCCAAAATGGATACGGTAGTGAACAATTTTAATATGTATGAATTAGCCAAAAGATAATTATTATTAACCTCCCTTTAAAATACAATAACATTGTTATGATACAAATATAATTTGTGATTTTTTTAATTACTTAAAGTATTTAATATGAATTCAAAAACATTTGAAACAATTGACGAAGATTTTAAAATCGTACATGTTTTTAATTTAATAAATAATTTTATAAAATGAAAAAGATATGTATGATTATACCACTACTGTTTTTTTTAAATCAACTATTATACAACTTAGAACTGGGTGAAGTGTTATTTTATTTTCAATTTTAAAATCCCGGAAAAGTTTATTGTAATGTTTCCGGGATTTCTAAGTTTAATCTAACTGCGATATGTTTCAGCAATCTTACTGTTAATGTACACAATTCATATAATTTAGACAGTCCTTAATTTATGTATTATTTGTGTATGTCCCGCCTCAGTGAGAGCTTGCGAGATATAAAATGCATTATAACATGCATTATAACCTCTTACTTGGCTCCGTAAAGTGTCTTATCCGAAAAAACGCATTACTCTTGTGGAGCACCAAATGGTCAGGGTGACTCTTGAATGAAGATGCAATCACTATAACTAGACACGTGACTCATATAATTCTTAACATTATTTGAAGAGAACTACACGCAGTATAAATATAAAACGATTGCAACTTTTTTCCCGTTTATAACACACTTAATCATTACACTAAATGATGGTATAAAGAAGCAAAAGAAACGGTTTAATAAACGCCGAGCAATCTTGTAGTTGCCTCAAGGCACTCGCTAACTTAAGTATACACCTATCGTTGTTTTTCTCTGAAGCGAGGAAAGTAAAGGAAAAATTTAAATAAACAGAAGGTGGTTTTCAGCGTCGAATTGAGCTCGACAGAGGGCAAATATTTCCTCTCAGTTAAGAATGAAATATTATATTTTTTCCTTGCTTACGCTAATTACTGTGTACCTACTTATATTAATATTCAAAGAAATTTTAAATTATGTGATTTGATTGTTACCATATTATACCGGCTATTTCGTCCGGATGGGATAAAAGTACATTATTAATTAGATTGATTAAAAAAATGATTTATACATTATTGTTATTTATGGAAGAAGGCCAGGATCAAAAAAATAGATGAATTTAAGCAAGATTAATTTTAGACCGTCCTATTGTTCCGTTGATTCTTCATCAACTGCAAATACATAAATTCGATAAAGGTCGATAACTTATATGTCGTAACATAAATAATGGCAATAATTTCGGTTATTTTTTGTAAATAAAGCCCCAGGTCTCAATCTATTTCCATATCAAATTTGCTCACAATCGACCCAGCGATTTGGTTGTGAAAGTATAATAGACAGACAATTACTTTCGCATTTATAATACGTATCAGTGTAAAAAATATGGATTGGGAAAAATGAATAAGTAAAGTTATTTGAGATACATAACCATGTTCATTCGTGCCTGTGGCGGTTTGCCAAACGAGATTTTTAGAGATTTTTTGATTAACCGCAAATTTGTATCTGTGATAGATATCTCTTAAAGTATTTATTTAAAAGGGACAACTTCAATCTAGACTAATGATATTTATCTGGATAAGAATTAATATGGAGTTGGAGAAAATAAAACATTGAAATTTCTCTATTGAACATAAACCTTTAAAAAAAAGTAGCCCGTAGTCATACCTAGGCTTCAAACTATCCCCGTCACAAATTTCATCACATTCGGCCAAGCGGTTCGATCGTGATAGACATACAAACAGACTTTCTAATATTACTAGTAAGTATGGATTATTAGTAAAACATCGACAATTTTTGGAAAAGTTCGATAGAACGAGAAAGATTTTGTTTTAACATGTGTAGTTGAATATCACTATGTTTGTAATAGCTATATAAGTAAAATAGAACAGTCAACCACTATACATTCATATTTGCATCTTCGACAATGTTATAATGAAAATGCAAACAAAGTACGTGAATGTAGCGAGTCGTATTCAGTGTGCGAAAGTAATTTTAGTACCGTTAATACAAGTCAGATGCGTCGGTGCTTGCGCGTCGGACGCCACCCGCCGGTATCAGCGGCTTGTATCTTGTGTTCAATTTGCATATAAATTGTGTCTTCCGGTCAGACAGCTCGCCAAGATGACACACATGCATGATGTGTCCCTAGCGAAAGTCGAATATGGCTTATTTTCAAGTATAGAATAGGTTCGCATCTAATATCATCCATAATAACTTTCGGCACAATAACTTTTAACGAAACACATATGGAAAAAGCTAAATTATGATAGTCATAATTAAGTACTTCAACGGAAGTTTACTTTTCATTATTGTACCAGTGATATAATCTGAGGCACTTCCGAAATTTAATTGAGCACACACGTTAATGGCGCTTACAAATCCATCTTTTATCGTTACTAAGTTAAATTAACGTCTATATTAGTCTTCATCACTGCCGGTTCGCAGCGGTACGCGGCAATAAAACGATGAAATGAAGCTAATTTTTTAGCAAATCATCTCCGGCCCCCATGAAGTCATCAATATTCATTTCGCGGCGCGCCTCCAAAACAAACACCTTTCCGAAGTAGCACAACACGCTTCCTTTGAAAGGAACTATGACGCGGGTGACGGCTCCGACCGGCCTATGGGGCGGGGGCTAACTCAATTTGTTTGGATAATTGGCTTGTTTCGCAAACGTGCCTCATACTAATAAATTGGTTCACGATTATCTATAGATTATAAATGTGTCATACATACGTAATGTGTTTTATTTCTGCCACACAACGTGAATAATATACTTATATATATTGCGTGACATAAGGCATTGAACTGAAATCTTTGGTACCTGTAACTTTTTTACATAAAAAAATATTTATGTTATGAAATAATTAAATTTTAGATATAGTAACTGTTACGTTCAACTAAATGTTACTAATTAAACGTTCATATTTCAATCTTAAAAAATGTCGAACTTTCATGCAAACTATCTTCAGGCGTTTTACCCCGCTTGATATATATTTTTTTACTCAGCTACATATGATTTGAGATACACGTAACCTCTAAGTACCTCAAATGTATTTAGTATTATGTGACTGTAGTGGTATAGTCTACACCATAACGTTGATCCAGTTCAGCTTGGCGGGGTCTTGCGATAGTAACTAACGCGAATGTTTAATGGTCGTTACAGCCACGCCGAGACCATCCACCAAACTTTACATTTTACGAATGTTGCCCTAGGAAGAAATCGGTCTTATTTTTATATTAAAGCGTACGCATTCCAAATCCGACGACAACCGTGCTCTTAACGTAACAGATTATTCATGATTCGCAACCGCGTCAGCGCTGCGAACGTCATACACACTGCCGTCTAATACCCGCACAATATTATCTAGTAATTGGCATTCTATCTAAAAGTCGTAGGGGCGTATAATTCAAAGGAAGGTCCAGAGAGCGCCGATATCGTAGAGTGCTTCCCGTAGCACTCCGTAGCGCTAACTCGATCTTCATATTTACATATAAATTGTGTCCCCACATGCTGAAAAGAACTTTGCACTAAGAGACTATGCTACAAAAGTTATGTACAGAATTGGAAGGGTATCCAGATTTTATTATAATTATTTTAATTTTAAGTTATCAAAAAACCGTAAAAAAGGAATACTAGAGTTGGTAGTCATCGAGATGCATTTATGATATCCAAAACTTGGTAGGACTATGTGTGTCGGAAAGGCAATTGCCAGCTTCCGTCCAGATAATCAAATCATATCAATAATATCATAACATTGTGTCTTCTTTGGTTTTATAAACATAATTGCCACACACTAACAAACACATAGGCGGCTGCGGCTACTCATGGCCGCTTGTTCATTTACAACTTTCTTCAGATGAAAAATATATGTGAACTTTTAGCTTAATAGGATAATTTAAAGTATGTTAAAATTCAATCGTTAGACTACACCAGCGAAAGTAACTAACATCGTTTAAAAAACCAGAGTGCCATATTTATTGTCACTTTAAAATATGCATATTATCTAAGATGTAGTAGAATCGGGGTAGGAGGAATTTATAAAGATCATGGATGCTAAGAAATATCCTAACGAAGTACCTTTTGGAGAACTCGGTAGTACGAACTCGCTTTCCTTATTTACATATAAATTGTATCTCGTGTACGAATATGTAAAGAATATGGTACCAAAGTTATGCACCGATAAAAGTATTTCAAAACATCGCATGGAGGTGCTGCGATTTACGTATTTTGTATTTTTGATGGCTTGGCTAATGAATGTAATTCCTTTTTATTAAAAATATTTAAGCGTCACATTGGAGTTTTCCAATCCAATCCACACGTGTACCTATAAACATACACCTATATAAAACATATTTGCTTTTGAAATGTTATACACAAATACTAAGTCGGATTTATTGATAGAGTAACTAGGTATATTGAGGGCACGACTTGATGAGGCTGCTTGAGCTGACCGCACTGGCGGCGCACGTGCCGCGGCCGCGTCCAACTGCACGTCGTTACGCTGGCGCAACACCAAATTGCGACATCCGCAGCCTTTAGCCAACTTACTTGCTTCTTTACCAATTTAATCGTAAATATAGAAAAAAAAGCAATTTTGTATTTTTCGCCTGGCAATTCGATTGGACTCACTAGATGGCATGTAAAACAATTTTTTCGATCTAATGCGACATATATGCTAGATATTAGGTAATCTAATCTAAGTTTTATATTAGGAACATCACGAATAAGACAACACGTGTGTATTATACAAATAGTAATAGGTACTTATATAATTATGTTTTATTATTTTATTTAACAACCTGTTATATGATTCATAAATAAAAAGACAGTTTTAAAACCTGCAGCTTTAACATCAATTTTTTGTATTGTGTCCAGTAAGGCAAAATAATGCAAAAAAATAATCGTCATTTTTGCTACTTCGATCGTATTTAATATACTGTACTTCTAAAAATTGTGTAATATCTACGATCAGGATGGTACTTTATGGTTGAAGCCATTATATCGAAAGTTAAATTGAGGAGCGTAATGGTTTTGGCGGCGCACGTCCGTAGCGCCGCAGCGACCAGCTCGGCGTCGTTAGGTTAGTTCGCGCCAAATTTCGACATCCGCAGTCTTTAGTCAATTCACTTAAGTTTACTCAACATGCCTTGGTTTACTGATTAAGCTATATTTAAATAATAGATCATGTGAGTTTAGAAAACATAGGACCTATGAGGGATTGGATTATTACGAAAATATACTCGTATACGCAGGTTGTTGCAAAATAACATTATTTTAATTTAGTAAAAGGGATTTCCATAAAATTTTATTTTCTAATTTTTAACTAGATTAAACTAAAAATCAGAAGGGTTATATTGGAATGTTTAACATATTTGAATTAATATTCAAAAATCATGCAGTATACTGTCTTAGCGACATTGATATGGTTTTCTTTTCATTCATTCATTTCATTTACTGTGATTCTAAGTAAACTGTAATATTTAACCTAAAAATTAAAAACTTAGTTTTATCCTAATGATTCTCGTTAGGATATAGAAGTTATCAATACTTTGTATTCACGGGATTCTTTCGGTAAAATCTACTCCTGTATACAGGTGCACAGGAAAGAATATATATATATATATATATGTAAGTATACGTTATATATAATTATGTAGGCACATTCCTTGAGTAGCCGTTGATTGGTGAAACGTGTAGCTTAAACTGTTACCGTGCAACTTAAAATGTTACTGATAACAGAAGAGTTATAGCAAGGACAATTTCAACAGCCTTCATACGTATTTAGCAAAACTGGTGGTTCAGATATTTGGTATGACTGAAACTGGCCTTTTATCTTTTCTAGATAGGTTATACACATAATTAAGTTAATTGGTTTTAGAACGTATTCATTTTTACCTAAAATCACGGCAGAGAGGTTCAGTATTAATTTCTCAACCAATAAAAATTTGGTAAGTGTATAAACACATATGTGTAACCATAGCACTCGTAGCTCTGATTACACATATGTGTAACCAGAGCACTGAGAATAGGGAAAGCTGAATGTTTTCAACCAAAAACGTTTGTGTTTCACGGAGAAACAACAAAAGAGTACATTATTTAAAATAGCATAAGCTAGTGAGAACTATGGACTGAAACTTCAAACGAGGTAACTTCAGAGAGGGCACGGGTTCGGCGGCAGTAACTGAGCACAATGCGTCAACTCTCAACGGTCGCCGGCCGGAGACGCGCTCCGTCGTCCACAGTAACGAGCCACTCTTGTTTATTTTACCGCAATGAATTTCTTTGCAATATTTTCTTCGCTTTTTTTTTTAATTTTGAATACATTTGAGTACAATTCTCGGTGGCGGTTGCGCGCCCCCGGCAATCTCCAAATTGCCTCTTTATGTGCAGATGTTCCGACCCTCGGTTTTTCCGTCTTTTGAATGTCGTTTTGCTGTTAAATAACGTACTCCTTTATTATAATTTGGATCTTTAAGTTCACTTTCAGTTACTTACTTAGGAGGGTTTGATGGAACAGTTAGTACTAAAGTATTATATGAAACCTAAACTAATTCGATGAAAAACATTTTAATACCAAAGTTTATGTTATAAACCACTCCGAATGTAACGTTATTATATAGGTGGCTGGACAATATGTGGTATTAACATAAATGTGTGAGATCGAAAGCTAAACATAAAAAATATTTTGTTAAAATATGATGAGAAATATGTCAATATCACTCCATCACGACATGATGTTTTGTAACCTAAGAAAACATCATTTAAAAATGTCTTGAACAAAGAGAGTTCCTTTGAATTAAATTTTATGAAAGATTACAATTACACATTTTACAAGATTTGAACTCATTTATTTTTCTTCTAAGAAATTATATCCGTGTAACAAATTAATTCCTCAGCATTATACTTCTTTCAAAATTTGAATAAACTTAAAAAAGATTTCATAAAAAATAGACGAGCCATGGCCCCGCGGCTACCGCCAAATTACGTCGTTATTTACAAGTATTTTCTTCCTGCTACGAACTGCGGCTTTTATTAGTAGATACGCGATATCTCAAGAAGGCTCAAAGAAAAGATTACCCTAAAATTTACTATGGCGGTTCTGATATAAAGTAAATAATTTTACAATCTGTTTTAAAACACCAATTTCAAATGAAACAACTATATGATTTATCGAAACAGATTTATATCTATTTATTAATTGTAAGAAAACTCTTCAAGTTAACGTCAGTTGTCCTCTGTAATCTAAAATAAGAAGTAGAACTGAAACAAAAAGCAAATTACACCTTCATTAATATTTGATTGACAAAATTTTCTATTATTAATATATACAAATAGATAATAATAGCAAAGCTCACGGACTCACGTTTGGATCTTTGTCGTATGAACATTTATGAACGTCGAACGCTCTTTGACATTTATCTTTACCAGATGAATCTGAAAATACCATTGAAATTAATAATAAAATTTCTTATATTTCAAATCGACACCTAACAATTTAAACTGTTTCCACATAGTCAGAACTGTGCTTTTTGGTACCTATATATCGCAAGTCTTTTACCGAAAAAGTCTTGCCACTAAAGAAATCATGAGTATTATAAAATGTACATGCATGGATCATTTAATGACAAAAAATAATTAATAAGTCAACGGAATCACAAAACACTATTTATTGATTTAATTACTTGTTATAAGTATTGATCTGATTTAATTAAAAGCAGTTTTTGGCATACGGATGTTTAAACCACTTAAGAACTTCTTGTTTTTCTTTTTCTACTGAGTAATAAGTTTTGCATGTGTTGTAATTAGAATGTTATCTGAAGACCGATTCGATAATATCGATGTTCGTATCGATAATAATCGTAACATATCGTAACATTAAATGTAGACAATAAAAATTTAATCATATTGTAGCTTTCCGTAATCAGGAATAAGCGTAATAAAAATTTTACAAATACCAGATAAAACATTTCTTATTAGCACAGTTCTGTCCCATTATTAGGGACTCAATATACGAGTACTGTTTAGATTAGAGTCCAATGGGTACTTTAAAGCTCAGAATTCAGCTTAACGCAAAGGACTTGAAGAACTGAAGCAGTAAGCTGATGGCCGCGAGTTTTAAGAAAACGATTCCTGTCTCGTAATTATGAATAAAATTTACAAGAATTATACAACAGACCATAGACAGCACCTCAGAAAGTTTAATGAAGTATGTATTAATTACTATTGCTATCGAAAATACAGGTCCATAGTATTGTAATAAGACAAGTAAAGGAATACAAATATCAAGGGGGAACTCGTACAACATAGAAATAACACAATAAAGATATTGGATATATAGATTTCAGATACTATATAGTTTCTACACAAAAAACACACCTAAATGTTTGCAAGCCATTATCATGTTGGTCACTCTGTCCGTGTATTGCTCTGGAATGAGACTAATCATCATGTCGTAGTCCACGTTACCTTCGTCGTCTACCTACGAAGTTAAAGTGGCATTATCACACATTTTTATTGAAATAATTTAAACAGCCATTGTTTATTTAAAATATCCCAAGCAATTATTGTTCCCGTTTAATTGATCAAAATCATTACAAATTTCTCGTAACTAAGAAAACTTACAAACACACTAGAGACCAAAATAATTGATCTTTTTACATTCGAAATTAGTGGAAGAATTGTTTGGTACGGATTGAACGTAATGTAGGTATCAAAAATTAGTTTAGATGACATCAAATTTGCGTGGATTCTAGTGGAAATTGTTAACAAATATAAAATAATTCAATCGCAAATATACTGACTTTCCCCGTACTTAATTAATTTGGCACTTGAGTTTTAGTACACAGTACATAAAACAATTAGTTTTGAAAGAAATTAAGCGATGCTTACGAGAAGTGTTTTTAGATTAAAACAAACAAAAGACGGATGACTCACAAGACTCCCTTCCTCCAGTAGGCAAAACATATAGCACTTCAATTTCTTGTCCTCCTTAAATATGCCGTTTTCGCAATTCGCTATATCCTCTGGGGACAAGTAAGAATAAAGGCTTTTAAATGTACGCAAACATGCGACATGTTTATTGAAACAATGCTTGTACTTCTATAGTAAATTGGATAAATAATGAAATCATTAATATTGTGTTACAAAAGCTTTTGTTTTGAAGCCTATGAAATTCGTTCAGAAGATAGTAATATTCACCATATATAGACAATGTGAGTCTATTGTACTAGACTATTTTTATCCAATTCTGCAAAATATCTGATTTCATAGGAATCAATAATTCTACAGTTGTATATATAGAAATCTCTACCTGATATATTAAAAATGAACACTAACGTTCTTAAATAAATAAAAAACAATTCTATCATTTCAAAACCTGTGGTGCGAAGCTTAGCCACCCCAAACGTTTCCTGTCATACACATGCTAAAGAACAAAGGTGAGCGGAAATAAAATTGCCGTCAACTTACCCTCCGCGACCCCGGTCTTACTGACGCACTGGTTATGAACATGTTGTATTATTTCTTTGATTTCCTCGCTTAGTTCCTGAAATAAGATTCAGTTACAAAATAAATATTGTATTGCCTCTGTGGTCTCGACATTGATACGATTCTTTTAAGCTTATATTATGAAAGTAGCCATTTTCAATCGCTTTGCGGGGGTGAATTAAGACAACCGGAACACATTTTATTTAAAAAATTAAATATAAAATAGTCCATAACATTTTGGAAATCGTGAGGAATATTTAAAAAGTTTCCCCCGTTGGATAGATTTTTAGTTTCATTCCTTCTAACATACAAAAAAATTCATTTTATATAATATGGGTACATAGATACAAAAAGCATCAAACTATTCGTAAACCTTTTAATGCTAGTTACGGGTCATTTCTTACAAATGAAAAACGAATAATTAAGAGTATGTACCTACCACGCTTAAATTCCATGATATAACATTAATTATGATTTATATTTTCTAGTAAAACGATTCAAAAACAGAATATAATCCCGATCAAAAATTCTAAAAGTGAATAATGCGCGATTCCAATAAACATCCATTATTCAGTCCCTTAGTCTACTTCTGATCTACATATGTTACCTTTGTGCGCACGGAGACGCAAAGAAGTCGTTTCAATATTAAAAATGAGATAACATTCTCAAAGAAAATTATTAAGTCGAGATTCCAAGGGGACCAACCCAATGCGCATCAAGTTGTATCATAACGTTAAATATTAATTTTACTGGTGTTGCCCCGTCTCCACTGCACGATAATCGTAACCGTACGAATAGTGGTTATATGTATAAGGAATGTGTAAGTCTGATACAATATATACACTAAAATACACCGTATTATCACCACCACATGGTAAGAGGAACATAGTCTTATAAAAAAATATTTTTGTTTATAAATTAAATTCTGATAAACAGATTTTTTATGTCCTCGCGAAGCTCCAGTATGTTGAAATCTATACTAATACCTATAATATCTAAACCGGACGACTTTGTTTTTGTTTGAACGCGCTAATCTCTGGAATTAACAGTCGGATTTGAAACAAAACTTGTTGCATTTGATAATCCAGGTCATGTGGAAAATTATAGGATATTCAATATCACGCTACGACCCTTAGAAGCTGACCAAAAGTAAAACTTTCCAGAGTTTTACTTTTGGAAATACGCAGTAAAACTAAATACGTATGATAGAAAATAGCGTAATAGCGTGGACGGGCAATGCCGCGCGACAAGTCGTGGGCCCAAGGCGTTTCATAATATAAATTAAACAGCGGTTCACCCGCTAGACTGTTTTTTTTATAAAACTACAAATTGAAAGGGGTAGAGATGGAAATAAGTATCGTAAAGTAGACTTGTTGCGGTAGGAACGTGTAAGTATGGCTGACAAAGTTAGGAATCATGTAATAACAGAACGGTCTGATAGGAATGAATATGTAGTAACCAGGATTAAGCAAGGAATGGTTAGACTTGGTTTAGACATATAGAAACAATGAACGATATAAGAATATCGATATAGTTTTATAACGCGTACATGAATGTTAGGAATCGGAAAAGGAGACTAAGGAGAACCGTACTCGAATCAAAAGGGATACAATTGTTACTCATTTGTCACGAAAATAAGGGATATGAAGATTTCACAAGCTACGAAGAATACAATAACTTATTCTATAGTAACGTGTTGTGAACATGTGGAACCGTAGTCACATCACATTTATACATTACGTATTCAAAGACGACATTGAAAAATAGTGTTGCTCGCAACGTCACTCATCTACCAACTCGCGCACATCGTTCGACTATCGTTCTTGTTGTGCCGCAGTCACATTTTAGTGACAAATTACCTTGCTTAACGTGTCACGATAAACGCTTACATCGGATAAAAATTCTTGCAAAGCAGTGTATTTGTAATACACACTGTGGATAAATACAGTCATTGAATTGGTCGTAACTTTGTGCCACATAGCTGCACTTTTCTGCGTAAACAAGGAACCGGTTTGAGACGATAGTTGTGAAAATGTCGAGTAACGTTAAATGCTAGATCAAAAGTGTTTTCTGATCTTCTCTTAATACGCCAATCGTTAAATCATGTCCAGTATAAAAATATCACTTGTAAATAGGCTGCCACATATAAATTATATCGAAAACCCTGTCTGTAATTTCAAATTACTACATCCTTATACGAGCAAGTTTATAGGATTATATATACGTCACAAGAACCTGAATAACCATTTTTTTTAAATGTCGGTCTGTACGGAGTAATCTTTGGAATGGTTAAACCGATTTCCATGGGAATTTACCTAGTTTTAATTTGCGTACCTATGTTGCTTCTATAAGTTTTATTTCATAAAACTCACCTATGTGAAGTAGTTTACAAATACTACTTCACATAGGTGAGGCAGCGAGATCAGGCAGTATTGTTAAATAATACTTATTTAAATTAAATTATTCTTACCGGTTTTTCCTTTGCCCCGTGACCAAAAGCGAGCATCGCTAAGAACATCAGTATAGCCGCCGTGGTCATGGCTCCTCCTGCCACTGCGCTATTTCAGTGCACAACAACCTCTTTTATACTTATCACAAAATGTAAGTAAATGGTACTTAAGGTAACTCTACGTTTCGTTATCGTAGAATTAAGTCTATAATGCTTAAATACATAAAATTAATTACGACTATTTATGAACGGAAACATCTACAGATATTTCAGCTACCCACAGTTATTTACTTCCTTTTAGGGCCATTTTACTGTCCTAGCATTTTATAGATGCTCTCCGCAACGTGCGTGCGAGTGATGATAGCAAAAAACATTTACGGAACGATACGATGCGTAGGGGACACTTGCAGGCAAGACCCACTCGCGGACGCAAAATCCAAGTACGTTTGAACCTTTCGTTCATCTAATACGGATGCAGTTCGCAGCACAGGTAATATCTTCATTGTTAAACAATGCCCAACGCGGTCGGCCGTTGGATACATGATGTCTAGTGGCAAATTTTTCCACTAATTTACATGCTTAACAGAAGCTATTGTTGTCGTCAGGTAGCAGGCAAACCTTATCGCAGGAGTCAAAGGTGTAGGAAGTGAATCTGAGTGAAATTTGCTTTTGCGTTATATTTTCTATCATACGTGTTTTTATAATCAACACCACATTAAAGCAAACCAAAATGTATTCAGAAAACTTTTAAACATTTAACAGCTTCCCAACTGTGGCCGCATCATATACCGAAATTTGATTTGGAAATTAGACCTACAAATAAATTCCTTTAATAATAATAATTAAAGTTCTTATTTTGTATTTTGTGTCTAAGTAAAAATTTTTACTAAAATAACAATTTCTATGGACTTATTAATTTGTTTCTCTAGTACTTACCTAAGTTATGGCTACCTTAGTCCTGTTTGAATGGCGACGTAATGTGCAATCGTCTGTAAGGAGACAATCATCATAGAACGTAGGCGACAATGATACACAAACGTTAATTACATACAAGTCAGCAACATGACCGGACGTTGACAGCAAATCGGCGTATTATTAATTTTAATTGCAATTTTATTATGGTGATGGTTTAGGTTAGGTTATCAGTGTTTATTACAAATGTAGTTTCTGCGTTCCCCTTAACATTTACATTACAGATATGATAAGCAATGGCTTATGGCTTCATGGCAATAATAAATAGCACACAATCTGTCGTCGTTCCGCTATTTACGTATGAATATATAGGTACCTCTCCCCCTCCCCACCTCCTTAATTCTGGCTGAGCCACTATGGCACGCCACAAAAGCCCGGGTGAAGCTGTAGAGGCCAC
>DWDX01002677.1:0-14714 GCA_018245675.1 Agara michaeli
ATTAAGCTCTTGATATATAGGTATATATAGGTATATAAATAAATATATACACATATATATATATATATATATATATGCTTAATATGTATGTATGCTTATATATGTATATCTATTATAATATCAGCTTAAAATATACGCATTTTATTTTTCTTTCTCAGAACTGGAGTGTACAGGCTTAGAACCAGATCAATATATCCCTACTAAATATGTATGTACTCCTATATTTGCCTGTTCTTCTTAATTGTACTGAAATATTTTATCACACATAAATAAATAATATTATAATATACCAGATGTAAAGTTGTAGTTTTATTTATTTTGTTATGCAGTTCAATATACATATTTATGAATGAGGTACATATGTGTTACTAATACTCAAATACATATGTACTCTATATGCGGCATTCTCTATAACTAGAAGAAATAATATAAAAATATAGACGTAAGGACGCTTCAAATTAAAATGTGTTTTTAGTATCTTCGTAATAATTTATGAAAGCACGAAATCACTCACGAATCACTTCAGCGAAAATCTTGGTTACGGTCTTATTTGAAGCGTAGCGCTCAAGCTGCCTCACCTGCAAACTGATTCACCGGCGAGTATAACTTAGTTTTGCACTGATTTCAATCACTTCTCTGTTTACAAACATGTTAATATGGTCTGTAATACAAAAATATATGTGTTTCAATGTTTAAGATATGTTCAAAACTTCAAGACCAATTTCATACTGGGTTTGTAGGTACTATTATGTTGTTCAGTGCCAGTGAAACTAGCAATAGACCGCAACGGGGTGTGAACAAACAAACCTTATTACTAATATAGTGTATATATTATATTATAAGGTAAGAAAACATGAGGTTATTTTGTTTTACAATGGGTATTGCAGTACACAATACAAATTATTATGATGAGTTATGTTTAGATTATATACACTATTTTACATGAGATAGATAGTTTCTATATAAAGAAGGATGTTTATTCTAGACACATATTTAATAGTAAACCTGAATAATCTCTTATATATAAAAATCAATTGCTGTTCGTTAGTCTCGCTAAAACTCGAGAACAGCTGGACCGATTGGGCTAATTTTGGTTTGAAAATAATCGTGGAAACCCAGGGAATGCAACAGCGTCGATGCCCGAAGGAAGTCCTTATTATTGTAATGGAATTAGTACTGTCTTTTGCAAAAAAAACCTTGATTCCACCCGTTTAATTAGCAACTGTTGGTAAGTCAGCAAGTACTAATTTTAAACTAATTCTTTTTAATGGAATATAAGATTTTTCAGTCGCCCTCCTCTCCAGTGATAACGGATGATATTTTTCTCTCTTATTTTGTAGCTTCCTTCTTCGCAAGTTGTTTGTTCACTGAATGTTATTCTCAAATGCTCTTCGGAATAGCCGGCTGGGCTATAATATGGATTTCACAGGAAATTTCATTATTGGTAGGCAATTCTCGGCTTTGCTACCATAGGGGCAATCAAGAACCACTGTCATTATCAGTTAAATCAATGTAAGGAGTATGTGTAATTCAGCAAAAGAATAGCCTTCATTGATGTCTTGCTTGTAATTTGATTCTTTTCAATGTGTAAGTTATAAACCTTGAATAGCGAAACAAAAAGAAATCAAAACATACATAATATGTTTTAATCAAGTTGTCCAATATATTTCAATTGTACCTATAAGATAATAAATACACTTATCTAATTCGTTACAGCTGACATTATATATAAATCACGTTAATTTGAAAAAAAAAGTAGTGTCTGCAACAGTCAGCGCAAGATGAAAACGTTTCTGTTGGCTTTCCTCACCGTGTCTGGTATTTTAACAATAATAACTTATTTGTATTAGTTATTTACCAATTCTTTTGCGAATTGTATTTTATACCATATTCATACTTATTTATTGTCTTGGCCCTTTAAGTGGGCGAATTTTAAAGAAAAGTTGCCTTCTCTTTCTTTATTATAGAAGTCAAATTCCACAGTAACCGTTTTTACGCTACCTACCTAGGACATACATAGGCTTTCTCCAGTTATTTTAGTAGCTTCGTTTTTCAAGTGTCATTTTCAGCGAAAAATTTAAAGGAAACAAACCTTATTCTTTTGATTTGTAGTCGTTTGCATATAAACTTGTACAGATGTATCTAAAGTGAAGCGGTTTCAGTGAAGTATAGATATACAGTTCACCTACAGATTGTGTTTATATACCTTTTTGGTATATTTCACGTGTTCAAGGAATACTGCTGAATTAATTTATACATGAACGGTCTGTAGACAAAATTAAAACTGAAACAAAACATATTACGACAATCTAATGTTGATATTCGTTTTACGTCCTTCTCTTTATATTTTGTTTTATTTATCATTTTAAGTGTATATCGCATCTGCGGTTCCGGTGATAGAAGATGTACAGGAACGCAAATACGAACGGTACATTGACTTCCCCGATGGCGAAGGCGTGATGCATAAAGTTGATTTAGAAGCTGAACCCAACATGGAGCTTCTAGAAGAAATTGCCAGGAACCCCGCCAATAACCTTTACCACCTTTATACAAGGTAAGAAAATAGAGCCGCGCGGTGGACATAACAAGGGTTGGAGCCATAATGTATAATGTCAAAACTGTTATTTAAAATTATTATGTATTTAATTTTACTAAAACAAATAAGCAGAAGTTTCATCATTACATCCAATGCATTTCAAATTCGATCATTGCAGACGTAACCCAACATCACCGCAGACACTCGTTATTAACAACGCGAACTCCGTAACATCTTCGAACTTTAACCCTCGTCATCAAACAGTAGTGGTCGTACACGGTTGGCTCAGTAACCAGAAGACCGCTCTTAATCCTAGAATAAGGGATGGTACGTATTTATAGGTTATAGAGATAGTAGGAATTGGTTTATATAATATTATATTGAATCTCTGAGAAAATCTGCATACAGTATGAAGGCTTAAAAACTGCATAGTATGGTTGAAGTTCCATGCCAGGTGTGTTTATGTTAAACAACAACAAACGCCATCATAACTAACTTGTTCTTTTTTTGCTTTTATTATAAATTGATTAATTTATTTTACCTAATATTTAATGCAAATATTTTTTTATGTTTTTATAATATTCTAGTATATTTGAGAAAGGCCGAGGCAAATGTCATCATTCTTGACTGGAGAAGACTAGCGACGTCTGACTATGTGACTGCTGTTAACGGTGTGCCGGCTGTAGGGCGAGGGCTCGGACAGTTCTTGGCCTTCGTTAACCGAGTTACTGGCGCTCCTTTCAACACCATGCATTTAGTTGGCTTCAGTTTGGGTGCACATCTCGTTGGCAATGCCGGGAGGGAGTTGGGCGGCCGAGCAGCTAGAGTTACAGGTGAAGTGTACAAGATATGATTTGATTGTCCTGTATTTTGTTTTCCGTTCCTCATAAATACACAATTGCAAAGAATATCAATGTATCTTGCTCATTGTGAGCATCGTGTAGAATGTAGAATGTAGGTCAATGGCATATTCTGAATTTAATATTTTGTGTATTTCTGTTGAAAGTTGATTTTTATTTTGCACTAATATAATTAATATTAATAACTGAATAATTATATACTTCCAATTTTTGGTCAGTGTGGGGTGCGAAACATTTGAAAGTTAATTATGATAAATATTATCTTGAATGATTGATCATTTAATCTTTGTTTTTGTATCTGTGGACCGATAGTGGTGAATTGCATTACAATTATTATATTTCAAGATAACGATATAAAGTAAAAAATATGGCATTATAAATAATGATAATATTTATAATGCCATATAATTCGGTATATAACTAGTTTGAAATTATCTATTTTACTTTTACTTTTACTTAACCTACAATTTGTTTCGCCATTAAATTTGAACAATCAGAAAACCCATTTCGTCGGTTAAAATTTATGAGGTATCGTATTCAGTTTTTTTTGGTAATGGATGATGCTCCTATTAATTTACGCCGTTTTCTCCCCTAAAGCGACTCAAAGATCAGTCTGGTATTTACTTCTCGTCTTGTTCCCGTCATAGGCTTAGATCCAGCTGGTCCTCTGTGGAGTCGCAACAACAACAGATTACGTGCTACCGACGGAGTTTACGTCGAAGGTATTCATACCGATGGAAACACCATCACGGGCCTCGGATATGGTTCAGCACTCGGTAACGCGGACTTCTTCCCCAACGGCGGCACCAACCAGCCAGGCTGCTACACTGGCATATGTGACCACAATCGATCCTGGGAGCTCTTCGCCGCCACGGTCACGCATAACCATCTAATCGGGAATGAGTGCACCAGCACTGCTCAGATAACATCAAATAATTGTCGTGGAAGGCAATTCCATATGGGCAATGATATCTTGAACAAATTCGGGTGAGCACTCAAACATCAAAAGTAAACTCATATTCTGTCTATACTACATGTATGTATGTATTTATCTTTATTTTAATACATATAATTGTATATACCTATATCTGAACCGACATAACATAGTTCAACTACTTATAACTATGCGATTTGTATGGTCATTTTATTCTCAAACATGACATTAATATAACGCGTAGGTATACGCGTAGGTATGTACTGTACCTAATTTTTTTTTTCAGAACTGGAATGTACCGAGTAAACACGGCAAGAAGATATCCATTTTAAAATTGTGAAGAAACAGCAAATCAATAAAGCCTTTTGAATTGAGCAGTATCTGCGTATTTGTTTCATTTAAAATTCTGTTTTATTTATTGACTTTAAAATGTCTGTTATTAAAAAATAATGGAATCAGTCGTCATGGGATTCCTGACAGATGTGATCCGTTTGATTTTCAATGACGAAATATTTTGGATTCAAGAAAGTGAAAAGAAAAAAAAACACTTGATTAGCCCTTAAAATAAAATATTTAATTTTTTAAATATTTCATATGTATGAAAATTTGTTACAGAAATAAACACTATTACCAAGACTGATTTACTTACTTCATTTAGTTTCGCACGTTACGTTAACGTAAAATTAAGTTTACATTAAGTAAAGACGTAAACATAAAAAGTGTATAAGAGACAAAGCTGTATAAAGTACTGTATATGCAGCCTTCCAGAAAGGGGCGCGTTCAATATAGACATTCACACAGGAACGCCAAATCGGATAAAGTCTCGACAAAACACGAAGCGGGCCAACTTTTTAATTTAATATTAATTTTGTTTCTTATCCAAAATGTTTACATAAGATCAATACATTAAAAATAAAAAACGATTTTTGTAACAATGTTATTCCATCAAAATGACTTAATTTAAAGTTCCAGCAAAGGTCCTTTACTCATAAAATTGTTTTTACTCAATAGCATCAACCTCGTACCTACAAGAACTATCTTTTAAATTTTCACACGCACTTCATTTTACTAACACTCGAGGAACACTTTTGTTTTGTAAGCAAAAGAGGCGACACGCAACACAAAGGTTAAAGACATACAAAATCAAATAACAGAACCGCGAATATTGAATAAATAACAATTTACCAGTCAGTTTTATTTGAATATTTCCCATTGTTTCAATTGTTCCCTACGGCACTTCCGCATCAGAGGCTTACGCATTAATCCAGATATTAAATGACATGTGAATATTTATGATCAATTTGTATGTAGGATTGAAATCCTGTTGCAATATTACTAAATGAGTGACTGAGAATATGCAAAAGAGGCATGTACGTATATTATCGAAGTTGCGAATAAGACCCTTGCCCAACAGTGGGATGTACAAAGGGCTGCAAACAAACACTTTCCCGTGCTTTACACTAATGACCTTACAGTTAGTATACTGCAACCAGAAACTGGTACCTGATTCATTCTGATTTCTGACATATCATGGAAGTGATACTGATTTACAGTAGGAAAAGATACGATTACATGTGGTGCCAATTGCATGTACGTTGTACGAACGATGCTTGTATGTGATCACCAGGGACATGCTCCCACTACAATGAGCTGCTACTAGCTCAGGTTTGACTGAAGAAACACTTGCAGCTAATTTAAACGTTTTAGTAGTTGTATTTCTATGGGTATATTTAGATGTTAGTTAAATAAGTAGTATACTTAGTAAAATAGATAGCACATTTTTATTATTCTTCTATCAAAATTTTTTTTTTCTTGCTGGTAAACAAGCAACTTGATATAAATTTATTAATAAAAAGTAATCGGTATATAAAAAGTTGTCTAAATCAGTTTTATTAACATGATATAAGATATTAGAATTATTGTTAATGAATATTATCATTAACTGATAAAAGCTTTGATGACTATCAGATCCTAGTATAAATACTAACCTAACTGAAAATTAAAGTAGATTGTCAATAGCCGAAGAAACATGAGAGTCTCCGTGTTGCTATCTGTCTGCATAACAGGTATGTTATCATTGTATTCATTCTTCTTTTTATGTTCTTACAAATGGTAATGAAATACATTGAAATTAAAATTACAAATGATTTTTCATATATATTTTTTTCTGTATAAACGTGATTCTCTCTCTAATATCTATCTCAACAAAATCATTATACATACAGTATACGCTGTATCTGGGGTTCCTGTGGATGAAAATTTAGTAGAACATGGCTATCCACGGTTCCTTGAAGTCCAAAGTGATGATGGGGTAGTGCACACAATTGATTTGGAAGCCGCACCAGACATGACGATTGTAGAGGAAACCACCAGAAACCCCACTGACAACCGTTACTTGCTCTACACCAGGTAGGAGGAAAACTCTATTATTTATACTAAGTTATTTGTTCACTTATATAGAGTTAGATTCTCAAAAAAAATTCAACCTTTGGAAAGCTGGCAGTCCAGTAAGTTTTAAAAATTCATTCACGTGTACCACTTATATTACAATTTTTGTATTTCTAATAAACATATATGGTAAGATCAAAGAAAGTTGTATTGTTTATCGTAATATTTATGGAAATTGGACATGTATTTCATTTGGTACTCATGGAATATTGTGATTTCCGTACAGTAGTAACACTTATTTTAAAAATTGACATCAAGTGTTTCATGCTCAGTGGGATTTTTCGGGTGAATAATAGCTTATGTTCTTTTAGAAAGAATCCAACTGAAGGACAGGTGCTGCTAATCAACCAAGAGAGTACAATTAAGGAATCTTACTTCAATCCTGAACTCCCAACTGCAGTGGTAGTTCACGGGTGGCTGAGCAACCAAATGCTAACAATGAGTTCTTCTCTAAGAGATGGTAATAACTGCGTAGTTTAATTAAAAGCCAATTACAATTTCAAACCCTTAACAGTGCTTAAGCAATCAGGTTCAATCTCCAAACTATAGAGTTTTTACATAATAGCTACAAGTCAATTGACTCCAATCCATTCATTTTTTAGCATTTCTGGAGGTGGCTGACGTAAACGTTATTGTCTTGGACTGGAGATTACTGGCATTACAAGACTACGTCACTGCAGCTGCGGGAACGCCGGCAGTTGGTCGTGGTCTTGGTAACTTCCTCGCCTTTTTGCACCAAGCTACTGACGCATCTTACGAGTCCATGCATCTGGTTGGCTTCAGTTTAGGCGCCCATGTCGTGGGTAATGCTGGAAGAGAGTTAGAAGGGGCAGTTGCACGCATTACTGGTGAGTTCAATTAATAAAATACACGGTATACTTTAAACATATACAAATTATCTCACAATTTTTTTCACTTATTCTATTCTATTTCGATACATCGTTACTTGAATTATTCTAGGATATATGGATTTATGCATACGTTAAAATATAATATGTAATATTAATAAAAATCTTTAAAACCTTCGGAGCCCGTAAAGACAGCTTAAAAATATCGAACAGTTGGGTTGAATGATTACTAATCGGTATTCCCGCCAATCCTTACTTAATCACTTATCACATATGCATTTTTAATTTCTCGCAGGATTGGACCCCGCCGGACCGCTATGGAGCCTCAACCCGTTTCGGCTAACTAAAGAAGATGGAGCATATGTGGAGATTATTCACACCGATGGTAGCCTATCTGGCCTTGGTATCGGCACGGCTTCAGGTGACGTCGATTTCTTTCCTAACGGTGGAACAGAACAGCCCGGCTGCTTCACCAGCTACTGTCAGCATAATCGCGCTTGGCAATTATTTGATGCCACTGTGAGATTTAATCACCTGATTGGAAATGAATGTACCAGTGTCATTCAGGTCACTCTCAACATTTGTCGTGGACAACGTTTACACATGGGAAATAGTATCCTCACCAAATCCGGGTATGTTCATATTTTACTTTTATTGATTGATATTTTATTATTAAAAAACTAGCTGTTACCCGCGGTTTCGCCCGCGTAATCAAAATAATTTATATTGTTTTCACGTCGTAGTATTATTGCACCGGTAACGCCATCTGTGGCGCTTATTTGACCAAAACGTGTGATCTCGTGGAAATTAGATATTTTTCCGTGAAAACAGTAGCCTGTGTCACTCTGCAGCCCTTCAACTATTTCCATATCAAAAATCACATCGATTCGTTGCTCTATTTTAACGTGTAAAGAGAACAAACAAACACACTTTCGCATTTGTAATATCAGTGTGGATAATATAAAACTTTTCTTTTTTTTCAGATCTGGAATGTACAGAGTCAATACTGGAAGACTTTATCCGTTCTAAGATGATAAAATTCAATATAATTAAATATTATGAGTTACACATTACATATTTGTTCTATTTAATTATAAATAAGAGATACGAAACAAAACAATGAAATAACATAAATTGAAATTTGTAGTTATTAATATATCTATGTACGTGTAGTAAATTAAACATACAGAATTTTATTTAATCTTTAATAAATATGTACAATCTACAAGATAACATTGCAGTTGCTAAGTAATGTAGTTTTAATACGGATAAAAACATGTAAGCACCTGCTTACGTCATAGCGACTGTGATAAAAGAATATTATCAGATCAGAATATTACATTAGAGGATTTAATTGACATAGCATATCAAGAGACAATCTGCTTAGTAGGTAAATGTTCAAGTTGCATCGGCTACCGAACTTGCAGTATCAAAAATGTGAAATTAGTTCAATACGCGTAACTACCCACCCGTATTGATTTACTATTAAAAGAATATTTATATTATGTTGGACTAATTGCTAGTTGTTTGTGGAGGATTGTACACAGCTCGTAGAATAGTAAAATAGGACCACGATGTGCTTATAATCTGCAAGCAAAAAAACGGCCTTCACATTTACATTTCTTTTAAAGAATTTGACATTATTAACATATTTTATAAAGCCTCACCGTGATAAAGCTTTCATAACAAATTGTTGAAAATTTATATGCGGTCAATTTTTGTGGTCTGGACGATCTAGGAGTTTAACAGAAAAATAAAATAATATTAAAAGGAAATGAAATGAAATTTGTATAATATCTGCTAGAAGAAATATACGTAAAAATATAACAAATAAGCAACATACGGTACCTTTGTATTAATTGTAGAATAGTTTTCTTTGATCTGTGACCCATTGAATACCACTCACATAAATATGCCGCTTCGCCAACTTGACTGCTCTACAATAAGTAATTTTTATATATCTATGTCATATTAATTAACTATTTATATTACTCATTAGATAAATTTAACATCAAATACGACATTAATACCTTTCTTATAATATTTTCACCGAAAAAACTCATCAAAAATATTTGAAGCAAAACGGACAATAAAAACAACACCGCGCCGGGACCATCGGCCCAGTTGCCCGTCTGAAATGAAAATTATTGTAAAATATCAATTACAAATTATAATTATGTTACTTATGTCTTTATCATGTTTCTTATTATATAAGTTTCTGTAAGCATGGATCTAATAATGAATATGTCGGTTACAATATAAAAAGGTAATCTAAAAAAAATCATGAATATTAATAATCAGGTTGTGAGTAAATAGTTAATTTTACCGTAAGTGTAAAGCCAAGCGCACAGATTTCAATGGAACCGACAAACACGTTAAACAAGTTGGGTGCTTTGAAAATATCCTCCAAGTCTTCAGACAAACTGAAAAAATAAAGAATTAAGATTCTTAGTATTATAATGCAAGGGAAACTGGATAAGACTGAATAAAAAAGTATTTAGTTATAAAAATTGTGTACATGCAAAACGAGCTATGTAGTGAACGCTGAGTTTCAGAAACTCTGGAAAATTTAACTGAAAGTGGTTTTAGTATAGACGTAAAAAATTAAACGAAAGCCTTTGGATTAGATATAATAATAATATTGGAAAAGGACTACGATTAAACAACGTAAAAAGGTGATGTTGATCCAATGCATGAGGAATCTCAAAGAAATTAAACTTAAACAATGTTGTATGACTTAAGATGGGAAATAAAACATTAAAAGCATATTTTATAATGATTTCGCTGAAACGATAGCATAGCAGGGACCCAGATAATACCCACTATCTATGTATCTATTCGTATTCTTCTGTGAGGATGGCTTATTCCACTAGTACGACCGATCGGAATCACCGGGCGATGCATCATGATTACGACTAATTAGGATTGCAATTACTATAATATAATGCTTTGTATTTTCATTTTTGTAAATCTAGCGTTGATCGAAAAATTGAAACAAAGTAAACTACTCACCGAATAATACATTGATGCTTCTTTACAATATCGTTCAATATATTAGCGTTCGTTTTATTTAAGCGCATAATCTCATCACTGAGAATGGCAAAGTGAGTAGCTATATGAGTAGTTAAAACGAAATATAAAGAATCTACGGATGTGAAGTAAAGTACGCAAATGAAACCTGTAAATAATAATTGTAACATGCTAAAAATCGCTAAATATCAGGGCTCAATTGGCAATGCATAGTAAGGGGGAATAATTGTAACAGAGAATAAATGAAATTTGTTTATTAACTTACCACTCATTATAGAATGAAGATATACTATCAACCACGACGACCACGAATGTGTAGAAAATGGCACTAACACAGAGTAGGGCAAAATAAAAATGACATCATTCATTGTTACGTACCGGTAAAGCATAATAATTAACGTAGAAAAGTTGTACACAGAAATGAGAGTGGCGTTGAGAACATAAAAGTACGTAGTTAAACGTTTAAGGAACACAAATTCTTTTTTGACGAGGTTTCTTTTGTTCTCGTCGCCAATAAGTTCTTTGTAAAGCTGCTCCAGACAATTAGTCAAGTGAAATATTCTAAGCCTCTTCGTAGCGATAAGAACTATTTTTAAAGTTGCGAGAATACCGATGCAAGTGCACGGTCCAAGCTTAGCTAACTCGACAAGATTTGCAGCAGAAATTTTAGAAATAATGAAAGCGACCTCGAACGCTGCAGTCATGGATATAGAAAAAACGAACACATAAAATCTGATGCTAATTTTTGAACATTCAAAAGGAATTCCGAAGAGCCAAAAATTCATTTTTATCTGGTTGAATATTTCGTCAAAGGAAGGAATATCCATTTTGCTTTTGGAGCAGAGCTTTTGTTTATTTGAAAAGCTTTTAAAGTCTCCTATTCGTTATTACTGAATCGTCGCTCTAAGAAGCGTTTGCTACTAACTAGGACTTATATATATGTATATACGTAAGTAGAACATATACGTTTGCTAGGGTTGTCAAAGAAAAATTTATACTTACAAAAATTATAATTGAATCACTACTAATTGGATACCTATTCAAGATAGAGCACGCTAATTTTATAAGCGAAATATGTTATCGTTTATTCTCTATCATAGTTCATTTCTTACTAGCAACGCTGATTAATTTAATAAAGAGGCAGAACGATGAAAGAACGGAAACTCATCGTGAGTTTCGGTGAATTTATATGGAGCGTTACTATCGTTCCATGTTATATCCGAATTTTGTCTAAAATAAGAGGTACATTTTTCGTACGAAGAGGTCATTATGCGACAACGCTCGGAGCTACTATTACTGTGCTCCAGATATTACCTACGTTCGTTTACCTTGTTACGCTTAGGTTTGCCACCTTGTCTTTTGTTCAGCGGCTTCTTATTCAATCCTTATAGTTCGTCAATTATTTGTACCCACTTTTATTTTATTTGAAATGCGACAAGAATATAGGTAATGTAAAATATTCTATCAAGAAATCTCTCATAAAGTAGAAAACTTTTAAAATTTCTACATGGCAAATAGTTATAATTCTTTGTTATGAAAAAAAATTATTTTTGTATCCAAATTGCTAAAATTATTTATCCCACCAACCCTGTCCCCATAAATACAATAAATCGTGTTTCATTTGATATTACCTTGACGTTTCAGAACGAAAGTGACGAACACTAATTTATCTATTGACAATAAATATCACAGGGCAATCCATATTTCTAAATTCCCTTTAAAGTTTCACATTTCATAGTCAAAGTAATGTTTGTTTGACGTTTGTAATACAGATTTTAACTAACATTTCATTTTGACCTATTCATATTCTGTTGTCGTAAACTTTTGCTTTATTCGTTCTACGCAATATAATTTACGAATTTTTAGTGTACGTACATATTTTCTCCAAATATTTATTACAATGTGTATATAGTGTCTGTATGTAATGTCTACATGCAACACACACAAAAATAATTAATAACTAAACCTAAGACCTAATTTACCTTACTCCACACAACTTTATTATAGCGCGAACTTAAATGGCTGTAGCACGTCGACAGCGTTTTGCGATTGCTATTAGCAAATACTCGAAAACCACAGCCTAGAGAATGTAATATAGTAACATTCATGGAAAAACAATTTAGTGAACACAATTTGTGAGATAACAATGAGGTGATTGAACATTTTAGCATTATGATCATAGAATAAAATGGTCGATAATCAATAATATTTTATTGTGTCCCGTTCCCAGTCAATAAATGATTTGAACCTAGGTGCTCAGAATAGGGCATTGTAATCTACCGCACTAAGCTATCGCTGATAGTTAAGTTTTGATTTATATGGCTGTGTAGCGTAATAAAAATAAAACGCAATACAATAATATTTTTTATTTAAGATTACGCTATTAAGAAATGCTAGGATTTACATTTATATTAAATTTCACTTATCTCATTCGTCTTCTTATAAACGAGACATGATTTTATCCTTAAACTGAGTAAACAGAATTGTGTATGTATGAATGAAAATGAATAAAACATTGAAATCATTTAACATCTTTATCTGTTGGAAGTTTAACCTACTACATTATTTCTCACTCGCTACCTCGAAAAGGCATCCCGTGGCACTCATAAGGAACTGCAGTGTACATGAGCACAAATTAATAATAACTATAAGACTTCCGAGTCCTCTGTGCAGTCACAGCAAAACTAGATAAAGGCATGGATCTCTCCGGCAACTACGGGAGATTATACATATGTAACATGTAAGTAGACACAAGTAAAAGAAATCCTGTTCAATGAGATAATTAGTTAAAATTGAATTAATAAAGAATGTTTTTCAGCTAGTACCATCTAGGTCTCGTAATGGCTTAATCCTTGGAAGAAGGGCTCTAGAGTTTTGATTGAACAGTTATATTAAATATTGAGTTGATAACAATCTACATTGCATATTTCTGCGGCTAATCTTATTTTTGTGCAACGCTACGTACGTTAGCATCGTAGCTTTGGTTAGTAACTGCATTGGAGGAAAATTAGTACTTTGTATATATTATGTTTTCAGCAACAATTAAGTCAACTTCACAAAGATTCCTTGACACTTGACTGCACTTCACTCACCATCAGGTGAGCTTGCAGGCAAACGCAAGCCTATTACGGAATAAAAAAATACAGGTGCCAGTATAATATTGAATCTGACCTTATTTTATGGTGATTCAAATTGGAACAGAAAATTCACTTTCAAGCGTTTTCTATATTTCGTAAAAGGAAGAAATATTCGGGTTTTCTCTGGAAACGAATGGCTTCTGTTTATTTGAGTTGGTTTCTTTGATTATGTTGTTTTATTAGATCGTCTGTTTTAGAAGCGTTTGCCTTATTATTAAGGCTTTATTAATACACGAATCGAACGGACTTTATTAGAAGTTATTTCTTCTTGTGGAAAATATTATAAAAATAACGAGATTATCGAATGGTACAGAATTAAATACTAATAAATGAAATGCATGCTTAAAACTTAATTGTTATGTTCATATTTTAAATTGCAGTCCGATAATTTTCGAAGGTAAGTAGGTATGCCTGGAATTATAAACCATTAAGTGTGATTAGGAAAACTTGCTATTTAGCTGTAAGTAGGTAAGTGGTTTTTATCATATCGGTTTCCTGGAATTTATTCCGTTAATTCTAATTTACACATTAAACAGTTTGAATGTTACGTCTTGCCTTGTGTATCAAAAATAGAAAGATTTTTCTTACTTAGTTGTTGTGAGCCAATGTCCAGAGCTACAATTGGTTCCACTTTATTTTCACAACAAATTTCCTTTATTTTCCTTGTTACTGTTATTTTTCCCACCATTTCTTGAAGGGTTTCTTATTGTTTATTTATTACGTAACTTATCTTGGAGTTACATGTGCTTTTATCTGGATTACGATATTGGTTAGTGCAGAGATAAACATTTTTCCATTGCAAAATTAGATTGTAATATAATTTTCGTTACAGGTTCCGTTCCGTTATACTCCTAACACACAGATGAACATTTGCATATATATATATATATATATATATATATATATATATGCAAATGTTAT